>APFE031639124.1:265661-278772 GCA_000404065.3 Pinus taeda | reverse complement strand
TATGTAATGTAAAGGAGGTTGCCCCCTTGAAGAGGCTGAATTCTAAGGTGTTGATCTATCTTTTCTATCTTTTCTTGAGTTGGTTTCATAACAGTAGCCTTTCACCCCACCCCGACAACCCAATGGCCCACGGGCGTGGCGGGGTGATTCTAGAAATCATCCTACCACCCCTATAGCTGGTTGGGCCTCCAGTGTGTGGTAGAGGCTGTCTGTAGTCCTCCGCCTCACACCATCAGCGCAATGGCCCAAGGGGTTGACGGGGTGATTACCAGAATCGCACTGCCATCCCCACAAGTCATTGGACCGTCAGGGTGGGGCGAAGGTCAGTGGTGGCGGTGTGATTCCAGGAATCACCTCACCACCCCCGTGGGCCGTTGGGCCACTGGGGTGGGGCAGAGGCTATTTTCCCCACCCCGACGGGCCAACGACCCACTGGGGTGGCGAGGTGATTCCTGGAATCATCCCGCCACCCCCACGAGAAGTTGGGCCGTCGGGGTGGGGCAGAGGCTAGGAATGGTGGAGTGATTCCCAGAATCACCCCTCCTTCCCACCTTGGTGTTTCAAGGAAAACTAGTGCTTTTTCGATCTGCTAGACCCACTAAGATTTGTGACTATCCTAGAAACAAACAATCAAAGCAATTTGAAATTTCCTTTATGTATGATAGATAAGAGAGAAGCAAAGGGGACCAACCTAGATCTTCCGCTAGACTCCTTGCTTGATTTCTCTCTCCCTTGATAGAGCTTGCAACTCCTCTCCTACTTGTCCCACTTTAGAGAATACCTATAGAGACAAAGTAACAAAACACCATCAAAGCATCTCAATCTATAATATCATAAGAAATGCTAAATCATAAATACATTGAACATACAATTGCATTCACAAATAACAAGATTCACAAATACATGATTATATGGAGGAAAACTCAAAGAAATTTATTAATAACTGAATAGAGGATTACAACCCAGCTGTCTGATCCAGCATCATCCTCCCAGTGTCAACGCCCTCTTCACCTCATGAAAATCAAGATCACCCAACAATACAATGTTCCTTCTCAAAGATAAACCAACAACACTTCCTTACAAATTACAAAATTCCAGCCTTCAGATCTCTTAGATGAGGGGTCCATTTATAGATGTCTTGCAAGGGTGTGAGTCAACTCTAGGTTTTTGATTAGTGTCATTCCACTGATATTTCTTGGTTCCACTTGGAGATTTCATTGATCTCTCACTCATCCCTAGGCCAATTCAGAGATTCAAGTGTCATATGATAAGTTTCTAGAAGATTTCATGAGCATCCACTTAGCAAATTGTCTCAGCCATTTGTCCATTCTCGCTCATCACACCCTACAGAAGGCCTCTTCTGTATGCATCACACCTAGCTAGTGTAGGAGCTAGTATGCATCGCACCTTGATAGTAGAGTAGTCACTATGGTCTAGTTTTGGCTAGTTTTGAGTAGTTGTTTAGGTGGAACTTCTCAGAAATGATGTAATCTATTGACCATGATCCTTTAGGGTATGAAACAACACTTTTAGGGGTTAAAGTGCCCTTGTTTTATCGACATATGTGATTGTGGTTGAAGTGCCCAAATATTTCTATAACAGTTGCCCCCTAAAGCATGAGGTCGTAATTCTTTTGATGTCGGTTGAAATGCTTTATCACAAGGATTTGAGCAATTTGAACTAGAAGGTGACCTGTATAAGATACAATACAATACATCATCATCATATTATTTTCATGATCTAGCTGAGGTGGGCATTCCCATGCTCAGCTTTGTAAATTCATTTTCATGTGCATAGAACAGATGATCATCTGCAGTTGCAAACTGGTGATTCTTCATATGAAGGGTCATCGTCCCTGGCTTGGATGACCATCTATGCAGCTTTTGTGTGCATTTGATGTCTTTATATTCCTAAATATATTGCAGCCTGAATGGATGAAACTAGATTCAGGGTCTTCAAACTCGTTCAATCTTCGCCTGATGTACAAGTCGATCCATGTGAAAAGATATCCTGAAGTCGAACATGGAAAGACATCACCTGATTACCAGCCAATGATGTAAGATGTTAACAGGTGCGAGAGGAATCACCGACAATGTTAATGATCCTCAAGGTACTACAGTACAATTCATGTGGTGTGAATATATGATCTGATGTCGAACACCACATAAAATCTTTCGGTCGAAGGCCATTGATGTAAACCTGTCACCGGAAGTGAGAAAATTGCCATTGAGGCATGCAAGCTTCAAAGTATTGAAAGGGTTTCTTCTAAGTCAACTTCTTGGATAATGAACTGATGTCGACAAGAAGTGACCCGTCATAGGAGGGCTTTGATGTATCCCACATCTATGACACAAAATGAAGCAAATGATTTTCTGGAGGTGAAAACAATTTGATGATACAAATTTCTGGAATGGTGGTCGTGAAAAATGGAGGGTGAAGGTATTACAGTGGATGAGGCATTAGCTAAATGGTAAATTCTCCGAATGACTTCTCTTGAACATATCGGTGACACTAAGATGGATTGGTACTGTTAACCACAAAATATGGTTGGTACGGAGGACAAATGGTGATATGACCGACAAACGGAATAACCCAATCCAAATCAATCATGGTGATGGAGTGAAAGTGTCATCTTCAAGAGCGACTTGCTACCAATAAAATTCTTCAAGTTTTCTTCCCTTTCTCCCCAGTCATTGTTGACTAGTACCTCTTTATTTTTGTCAAGCTTGAGGAGGATAACATATGCTTGTTCTATAATTTGTCCTTCAGGGAAACCTGTTGCTACGTTTTAGCAAGCCTAGCGACAGTGAAACTCGTTCTTGTCTGGGTGGACAAGTTTGTCGCTATTGTTTTAATGAGTTTAACTACAAGGATAACTTGGACCTTTTCATGTTTAGAGAGTTTGAAAAGGGATGAAAAGGAAAATCTAGCAGTCCTTTTTCGTAGCATAATCCCTTAAGTCCGAAAAAGTATTAAATAATACGTAAGGGATGAATTTTCGATCGTTTTAGCGAGCCGAAAAAACAAGCACTTGATCTTTTTGTGGGATCATCCCTCAAGTCCAAAAAGATTAAAATATAGGAGAGATGGCACTTCCTCTTTCTTTAATGAGCTTGAAAGGCCAATAACTCGACAATATTTTCATATTTAACGAGTCTAAAAAGAGTTTAAAAGAGACTCATTTTTTGAGGAACGAGTGGTGTTTTCAGGTAGCAACTAGTTCCAAGTAAGTTTGGAACTTCTCAAAACATGGCGGTGTGAAAAGGGTGGCTAACAGAACCACTTGTCGCAGTTGTTCCTCAAAAGGGTAAACAATCAAGTGGAAGCGTATGATTGGCCAAAAGAATGGAGGTGATGGTAGAATAAAACCAAGGCTCAAAAGGCTGATAGCATGGCAATCACGAAGGTTGTTTACTAAAGGCAGGTTTATTTTTTAATGAGGTTGAACCTTGCGTTAACATATGCTGAGTAGCGGGTTTATTTTTTAATGAGCTTGAACCTTGCGAAAACATTACTCATTGTAATAGTCAAATATGTTCAATTCATTGTTTAACACTTTAGATACTTTCATCGATCATTCAACTTGCTCAATTGCTCCATCAAATTGATTAGAAATACATATATATGCCCAAAAAATGACTTTAAAACTAACACTTTACTTGAAGTATGGGAACAGTAACAAAAAGGTAGTTTACCTCTCATTTTCATCATTTCATTTCAAATTTGGGATTTTGGAGCTCTGGAGTGGTTTCCCCCCTCAAATTTCATCAACTGATTTCTTGAGCTCCGGTGGACTATTCTCTGCACTGTCAGGACCAGGTAGGAGCTAACCCTAAGCTCTTCATTTTCATTCCATCCCTTTCCGATTTTGAGCAAGTTTTTCCTTGCTTCTAGGTCCTTGGGGTTTGAAGAACTCGTTCTCCATCCATCGCACCTAGCCTGCGTCGAAAAGTGCGATGCATACTGAGCTGGACACTATCTAGTCAGTATGCATCTCACCTTGCTTAAAGGCAGGGTGCGATGGGTGCAAAAGAGAAACTTTGCACAGTGATTTTTCATGCAAATTTTGACTGTTTTTGTTCAAAAATGGATCCTAATTCATCTTTTGTCTATGTCTCAGACGTTTGTTGGATAAATATGGTCGTCACATGGTGTGAATGTGAACATGAAGAGGACATGATTTCCTTACATGATTAGGGCACAATTACTGCATTACGAAACTGTGGTTTGCTCAAATTCTTCCGTACATCTAGAATGAGGTAACAAATCCGTTTGTTACAGTATTTTCTCGATGCTTGGGATCCGATCAACCAGGTATTCCAGATCAAAGGCAAATCTATTCCATTGACAGTCGAGGATATCTACTTTCTAACAAGATTATCGAGGCGTGACGCTCCTCTTTCATTATCTGGATCCGCTCGTGGAGGCAAATCTGTGAGAGATTATATCCCCCAATTCTGTAGAGATGGATCTCAACCTAGTAGAGATGGCAAGACCAATATCCAGGATGTCACTGATCAGTATTTGAGGACCATTTTATTCGCATTTTCTAGATTGGCTGGTAGCGCGACTCTTCATTTGTCAAATAGATCTTATATGCAATACGCTCTGGAATGTCTTGAACCAAAGGTATTCAACTGGTGTGAAGCGATACTTCCAGTCATAAATGAACAGCTCTCCAAGGAAAATAATGGAAGGTCCAAGAATTTTGGTTACGGTTCCATCTTGACCGCCTTTGTCTTGGAGAGGATTCCACTGATGCAGCCTCAATACATTTCACTAGGATATCTAGCATCGAGGGAACCACAGATGCAAAGATGGGTTGATCTCATGGCCAGACATGTTGGTTAGTCACAAATTTCTTTTTCTGATGCATTCTTTTAGTTGTTCAACCATCAGGATATGGTCTTCGTACAGTATCCATATGTTGGGATGGATTTTTGAGGCAACCTAGATTTGGTGTTACCGGCTGGTGAGTAGTGGAGTGTTATGGGTAAAATGATTTGACCATGTCTTTGTTTATCAGTTTTATAATGTTTTTTTGTTTTTTTAAATGTTATCAAGACTAATCAAACTCATATGTGTGTGCAGATACTGGGCCAGTGCAACCAGCGGCACGCCCATAGGCGGCAACTAATGCTCCAGTAGAAGAGGCTATAAGGAGGGCTATCCTTCGTGATCTAGACATAGCAGAGACCCTGGCAATGTTGTAGGATCAAGTCAAGGGCCTCACTCTTGGTATTCAAGATGTGAGGACTGACGAGTTACCTTTTAGGTTACAATTCCATACTACTAGCGTGCCGAGTCGATGGACTAGGATCTTGTGTATGATCGCACAAGTGGTGACATGGTATCACCAACACCATTAGTCTAGGGTGCTTTTCTACATTCATTTTTGACTTTCTTGGTCATATGACCAACTTTGTCTTAGACACAAAATATTTTGTAAAAACTATAAACAATTGTATATTTTTTATTTTCGGAGTTTTATTTTGGTTAAGTTATGTGATCCTGATGCAAATGTTAATGAAAATGATTTTCTTTACAAATGCTGCAAATGTCTATCTAACACATAATTTGCTAATGAATTAGTTAATGTGTTTAAGTTTATGGAAATGTGTTGATATTGAAAAGAATCAAACTATCTTCCCAAAATCCTGACTCTTAGGAACATACAATAAAAAGCTCGGTTCCGAACGGAATAGATGCCCATAAGCTGTAGAATGATGAACTGCGATTCTAGCCTGACAACAAGTTGGTGTATGCCATGTGAAATGGCATCAAAGAGAAGCTTAATCAACGCACTATACTCAGTGATGTTGTTCGTTGATCATCCAATACATATCCCTCTGAAACTCACTAACTCGCCGCTTGGAGCAAAAATGGCCCAGGCTGCAGGAGATAAGTTCTGCATACTACAACTAGCTCCATCGGCATACCCAACAAATGATTCCAAAAGGTCTGACATCTGCAATAAATTCAACGTGGATTACCTAAACAAAATGACAACTCTTGACGAAAAAAAGAATGTAACAAAAGCATATCTATAAAGAGATTACTACACTTAATCAAGCATAGTAATGCTTAAGATACAGCCCTTTTTAGGGTTGCGATAGTGGAATCCCATCGTAATCTACCAGCTCATAGGCTCCTTTTGCTAATACTTGTCTAAAAATGTAGGGGCCCATCCATAATGGTTCGATCTTACCTGCTCCTAATTTGTCAGAGACCTAATCGTAAAGCAAGACCAGGTCACCTTTTGAGAAGACATGAGGCTTGACATTTTTGTCAAATTGCACCTTGACACATTTCTTATGAGCTTCATTAGCCAACGTAGCATCACGATGATTTTAATCCAAGTGGATTAGTTCCAAGAAACGAGCCTCTTCCTCTGAAGTTCCCATTTCTCAAAAATGTCCTCTATGCCCATAGAGCTAAGTACAAGATTAAATGCCAATTCTATTTGTGGACTCCAATCATTCTCTGCAGCATGCACTTCAAGACTTTGTTGATTGCTCCAACTTGTCCATGAGCATGGGGATAATATGGAGTAGAACTAGCATGGGACAGCCCTAATTTGGTAGTCAATTCAACCATCATGTGATTGCGAAAATGTGATCCATGATCTGTGACTATAACTTGTGGAACATCAAATCTAGAGACTACATGATTGAAAAAGAAAAGATTAGTTGTTTCATCATTGTTGTTTAATGTAGCCATCACCTCAGCCCATTTTGTAAAATAGTCGACAATGACTATGATATACCCATGCCCCCCAGCTAAGGTGGGGTTACATGTCATGAAATCTATGCCCCATCTAGCGAATGGCCCAATAGCAACTACTAGATGCAGCGGTGCAGGTGGTAATCTGGTTTTGCGATAAAAAATATAACAAGCATGGAAACTTCTGACGACGATTATGTAATCTTTGAATATAGTAGGCCATAAGTAACCAGCTCGTAAGATCTTTTTTGCAATAGCGTAACCAGATAAATGCCCCAACATGCACCTGAATGATAGTCATTCATGACTTTTTCGGCCTCCTCATGTGTGAGGCACCTTCGCAGAACTGTACTGACACCACGATGGTAAAGTTTATCACTGACGATCATGCAGTCTTTGTCTTGGTATCAAATCCACTGCTATTCAGAGCGAGAGGTGTTAGGCCTAAAGGTTTGGGTTTCAAGATAGACTAGTATATATTCATACCACAAATCGTTTGATGATATTAGAAGCAAAGTTTCATCCACAATTGATGCTTTAGATTTTAAATCGTTGGAAGAGGATGGGAGGTCACAAAGTAACTCCACAAAGACTAGATATTTCTTTGATTTGGATTTGGTGAACTCCATATCAAAATCTTGCAAAATGGCTATCCATTTGGAATATTTTCCCTCTAGTAATTGTCGTGATAGAATGTAGGTCATAGGGTTGCAATCTGACAAAATAGTAGTTTTGCGAAAGAGTATATAGTGTCAAAATCTTTGTACGGCTTGAATAGCTGCTAAGGCCAGCTTTTCAACATAGGAGTACTTACTTTCTGTATCATTTAAGTTGTGGCTTAAATGATACACAGGATGTTCTATTCCATTGTCTTCTTATACTAAAACCATGGCGATGGTTGTATCTGTAGCAGCGAGATACAGGTTAAAGTCTTTTTGATAGTCAGGAGCATATATTAATGATGCTTTTACTAGGGAACCTTTTAAAGCATTAAAGGAAGCTTGCGCAACCTAATCCCAGTTGAAGGGTACTTCTTTTTTCTAAAGACACGTATAATCTTTAGCAAGTTCGGCATAATTTGGAATGAACCTCCTTAGAAAGTTTGCTTTCCCTTGGAGTTTCTGAATCTGAAGCAAATTTAAAGGTGGAGGCATGTCGATAATTGCCTGAACCTTACATGGGTCGAGTCAGATTCCATATTTAGAAACTACGAAAACCAATTAATCAACTAGAACCAACACAAAATACGCACTTGTGTGGATTGAGTCATATCTTGTAGTGTCAGCAACGTAGAAATATAGCTCTCAAATGCTGTAGTTGATCAGTCCACTTTCGTGAATGAGCCGGTAGATCGTCGAGATACGGTTGAACGATGTGCTTGATGTCATGGAAGGCGTAGTTCATTTCCCTTTGAAAGGTTGCCCTTGCATTCTTCAAACTGAAAGGTAGTTTACGGTACACGAATGTGCCCCATGGAAATATAAATCCAGTCTTTGACTGCTCCTGTGGGTAGATATTGATTTGATTGTATCAAGAAAATCCATCCATGAATGAAAAGATTCCATATCCAGCACATTCATCAATTATCTGGTCGATGAAGGGTGTAGGGTATTTGTCTTTCGGACAAGCTTGATTTACATTCGTATAATCAATGCACACTCTAATCATTCCTTGATTTTTCATCACAGGAACAATATTCGATACCTAACAGTGAGGGGAATAGGGTAAATGAAATGAGCATGTAAAAGTTTTTCAACCTCCACCTTAATGGCAATGGCTTTCTTCGGGTGAACCAGTTGAAGCCATTGTCGTACTGGTTTGACATCTTGATACATCTTGGTTTCATGTTCAACGATACTCAAGTCAATGCCTGGAATTTCTTCATATGACCATGCAAAGATATCTCTGAATTCGCGAAAGAGAGCGTAATATATTTCTAGTTCTGAAGGAGAACAAGATTTGCCAACATGAATATTCTCTACAACATTAGGTTTGGTCAAGATATTAATGACAACAGTTTCTTCAATATTGGACATATTTCACTCAGAATCCATCGTATTTACAGTATTTGATAGAAAATCAAAAACTGAAGGATGATTAAGGTCACTAGAATAATCTTCGTTGTTATCTTGAAGGTGGGAATGATGGTGGTAATATTCCCATGGTGCCTCTCCTATCATCATCGAATGAATGATTCCTTCATCTGTAGAATGTATACAGGACCAAGGATCATGAGAGGTGCCATACTCTAGAGACCTATCTATCAAAACACTTGTTGAGTGTTGATTTGTGTTCACCACCCATGCCCAGAAAATTGATTGCTACAAAGATTCTATAGGGCTTGGGGGCAACACCTGGCGACGATCCATACTATCAAAATGGTCAGATTTCATCTTAATCTTTGATGATGTAGAAGATATCATATGACAGGTTTCCACTGTGGCCACTTCAGCCAGATTACTTGGAGGCAGGAGGGAAAAAGTACCCGTTAAGGAAGGGTCTTTAGGAGACCTACTTCGACATTTTGAAGCGATTGAGAACTTCCATGGATCAATGGAATGATTTTAGTAGCTTTTGAACTGTTGGTGAAAAAGGTTAGCTGGCCAATGATTGTAATTCCACCTTGGAAGGGAAATGAAATCTTTCTAAAATATGTTGACACAACAGCAGCCATAGCATCAATCCAGGGCCTGCCTAGTAAAATATTGTAGTCAAGGTTTCCATCAATGACCTCAACTTCAATTTCTACTGTCTTTCCCCAAGTTCAACTTGCAAGTTACTTAAAATCCCATACAGCGTATATGTTCTTCCATCGAATGCTTTTAATGTTGTTGATGATCATGACAAGGGTGGTGAGATTAAAGTTTTCCAGCAACTCATTGACATAATACAGGTAGATGACCCCTCATCAATGATTGTTCGATGACCAGTTTTATTGAGGTTTTTTACCTGTATAAGGAAAGTGAGTTGGGCCAGTAACTGAGGTTCGTATCCTCTATGGTGAAAAGCCACAAGATTGGAATCTGCTAGATCAATCCCACCTATTGCTGATAATAAAGCCCGCTTTTGGGAGGGCCAATTCTGCAGTACTTCAAGTGTCGACATAGCAGATGGCGATTGGGCTAGATCCTCCACTATATTATAATTCTATGCTACTCAGGCACAAGGATTAAATGTCGATTTATGTACTACTCCCTTTGGTGGATTTATAGTTAATTCATGAATGATGGGCAGAACAACTTCTAATGAAGTTGTTATCGAACTACTGGGTTGATTTGTAGCCTTGTTGTTCGACATCTGTGGATTCCCATAATCTTTATTCCTTTTCGATATCAAAGCATCATTTTCTTGTTTCGAGACAGATAACATAAGAACTTGGGATGGGGAAGCATGATTGATAGCAACCAAATTAGTTTTTGGGTTTGGAAACGGATCAGTCAATACCGCTGAGGTAATTGAAGTCTTTAAAAATTTCGTGACCTTAGCTCAATGTGGAAAATCTCCTGTATAATGATCCTCATTACATATGAAACATGGTTGATTAGGTTTCTTTCACCTAGTAGGGTTTCTAGAGGATTTGTCAGGAGTCGAATCTTCCTGTTTCTTCTTTTTGTTTTTCCCTTTCTTCTTGCCCCCTGGTTGCTTTGGTTCTTTGCCCTTGTTAGATGACACAACATTAACTTCCGAGGCAAGGAGTTTGTCATTTGCTTTTTTGACTAGAAACTGCAAAGGCTTTACTAGATGGAGCCTTTGTAGTTTGCGTACTTGAGGTACCAATCACGCCATCATTGGCATGAGAGTCCCTATTCGATTTAGGAGGGGGAGGAATGGAAAATTCTAGTCTAGGAGCATCAGGAATTTTGTCATAAAGCATGCCAAACTGAGTATAGATCAAGTCTAAATATTGTGCACGAGTGTTATCGAGAAAATTAGTGTCCATTCAAAGCTGCTAGTCCCACTAAGACGGGTAGCTATCTTAGAAACAAACAAACTAAAGTCACTTGTGTTTTCCTTTATGAGAAATAGATGAGATAGAAGTAGAGAGTCCCAACCTCAGTCTTTCACCTGGTTCCTTGCTTGTTTCCTCTCCCTTTTGACAGATCTTTGCCACTCCTTCCTTACTTGTCCCACTTCAAAGAACACCTGTAGGGTCAAAGCAGCATAATACAATCAAAGCATAGAGATCTATAACCATAAACAATATAGGATCAGATATATATTAACCATACAAATGCATATATCAATACAAGATTCAGAGATATACAAGAATATGGAGGAAAACTCAAATAGCTTTATTGATAGTAGTAGAAGAGAGGATTACAACCCATTGATCTAACCCAGTGCCATCCTCTCACCATGAAATCCCTCTTCACCTCATGAAAATCTAGATCACCCAACACTATGATGTTCCACAAAAAAACCAACAGCACTTCCTTACAAGATACAAAATTCCAGCCTCTGGATCTCTAGGATGAGGGATCCATATATAGATATTTCCAGGTGGGTAAGTCAGCTTCTGGGTTTGCGACTAGTGTAATTTCTCTGATAGTTCTTGGTTCCACTTGGATATTTCATGATCTCTTACTCATCACTAGGCGAATTCAGAGAGGCAAGTGTCAAATGGGCAGTTTCTAGAAGATTCTCTGGGTTTCCACCTAGCCAACTGCCTCTTCCATTTGTCTGCTCTCACTCATCGCACCCTACAGAAGGTATTTTTAGTATGCATCACACTTTCTACATGTAGTAGGTGAGATGAATCGCACCCTTAGCACTGAGCAGTCTGTATGGTCTAGTTTTGACTAGTTCTGAGTAGGTTTTCAGGGAGAACTTCTGGGATATGATGTAATCAACTGACCTTGTTCCTTTAGGGTGTGAAACAACATTTTTAGGGGATTTTAAGCCCTTGGTTTATGGACATATGAGATTGGGGTTGCAGTGCCCAAATATGTCTATAATAGGTGCCCCCTAAAGCATGAGGTCGTAAATCTTCTGATGTCAGGTGAAATGCTTTGTCATGAGGACCCGAGGTTTTTTGAAATGGAAGGTGACCTGTGATAAGATAAAATACAATATATTATCTTCATAATATTTTCATGATCTAGCTGAGGCGGGAATTCCCATGCTATAGCTTTATAAATTCATTTTCATGTACATTGGACAGACCACCATCTATATGGCAAACTGATGATTTTGGTACAACCATCATCCTTTAGCTTGGATGATCATCTGTGTAGCTATGATGTACATTTGATGTCTTTATTTTCCTGAATATACCACAGCCCAGGTGGATGAAACTAGATCCAGGGTCTTCAAAATCGTTCAATCTTTGCCCGAACTACAAGTCGATCCATGTGAAAGGATTTCCTGAGGTCAAACATGGAAAGACATCGCCTGATTCCCAGCTGATGATGTAAGCTGTTAATAGGCGTGAGAGGAATCATCGATAATGATAATGACCCTCAAGGTATGGTAGTACAATTCACATGGTGAGAATATATGAGTCGATGTCAAACACCATGCAAAATCTCCCGATTAAAGGCCATTGATGTAAACCTATTGCTGGAAGTGAGAAACTTGCCATTGAGGCATGCAAGCTTCAAAGTACTGAAAGGGTTGTTCCTAAGTCAACTTCTTGGATAATGAGTTGATGTCGACAAGAAGTGACCCATAATAGGAGGGTCTTAATGAATCCCACATCTACGACATGAAACAGAGCAAATGATTTTGTGGAGGTGAAAACGATCTGATGATACAAGGTTCAGGGTGGCGGTCATGAAAGAATGAAGTGTTAAGGTATTGCAATGGATGAGATGTAAGCCGGGCTAGTGAATTCTCTGAGTGACTTCTCTTGAACATATCGACGACACTGAAATCGATTGGTAGTGTTAACCCAAAAAATTGATGGTACAGAGGACCAATGGTGATATGACTGGTGAACAGAATGTTGGCATTATGATTCTGGTATGGCTCTATGATACAGGTGTTGTACTTGATGGAAACTCACTCAAGTGGAAATGGTCGGTTCAGGCTCTCAAAATGATGGAAATTAAGAGGCTCGCAGGTGAATGGTTCAAAAGGTGTGGACCCGCAGGTTCATCGTCCAGGAGGTGCGGTCATACTCGCAGGTTACCCATTCAGAAGGTGCGGATCCCCATTTCACTCACTTCAAGGCAGAGAAGCACACTCACGTGGGGTTTCTTATGTTTGGCCCGTGGTATTTAGCCCGCCATTTCTGATGCTATGGTTTTGGCACGTGGTATAGGATCTATTTTAGCCTCGGTTTGGATCCCTTGTATTGGTTATTGATGGTTTTGTCCCATGGTGTGAATAAGGGCTTGACTATAAATAGGGAAGGAGATCACTTGGCTAAGGCATCTTTTCAATTGAA
>APFE031639124.1:153171-263837 GCA_000404065.3 Pinus taeda | reverse complement strand
CTATAAACTTCTAATGGCTTTTGAAGATGATGATTACGTGAATGCTATAGATGTAGATGGCTTTTATGAAGATATTTCTAGCCTCAAAAGATGTTTAGAAGAAAAGAATATAATCATTGATACTCTGCAACTTCAACTTGATGAAAAAGAAAAATCTCTTGAGAAGTTAGAATGTGAAATTGTTTGTCTTAGAAAAGAAATTGAGAAAACAAAGGTCCTTAATCTTAAATTTGTTAAAGGATTTGAAACTCTGGATGAGATTATCAGTGTACAACGTTCCCCTCTAATCAAGACAGGTCTGGGGTATAATGGAGAAGCATCTCAAGCTTCCATCTCCAAAAGTTATCTTGATGCAGCAAGGAGTGAGAAAAGGCCTAATAGAAATCATCAGGTGAATCAGGGACAGTCATCCTCAAGGATGAACAAAGATTATCAAGAAAATCGGGGGCATGCTACCTTAAAAACAAACAGAAATTACAACCAGCCACACGTAAAATCTTCCCAATTCTCTTCAAGAATGGATGGCAGTAGAAACTACAATCAGTTAGATGATAGTGGCAGGAATTTCTTCAATGGCCAATGTTTCTCTTGCCATAACTTTGGTCACAAAGCAGCTCAATGTGTTGCCTATAAGACAATCATGACTAGAGAAGCTCAAAACAAAGAAGTATGCCTGAAATCACGAAGATGACCTATAACAACTTTTCCGCCCTTGAAAGTGAAATTGAATGTTCTATTTGTAATAATTTTGGTCATGAAGATTCTGAATGCAGGAGCAGGTTTTGGAAAACAACGCAAAAGGAACAAACCTCAAGTGCCAAAACATGGAGAATAAAGGCACCGCAACCAGAAAGATGTCGGATAGCTTTATATGCAGAAGGACAGGAAAATCAATGGTACATCGACAACGAATGTTCGAAGCATATGGCAGGTGATAAAGAAAAACTTGAATCATATACTGCTTTAGAAAAAGGAAAGAAAGTTTCTTTTGGAAATGATACCCCTGCAGTCATAAAAGGAAAAGGCATTGCTCAGTTGAAAGAAACGTTCAAAACTGGAAATGTTTTATATGTTGATGGCTTGAAGCATAATCTATTGAGTGTCATTCAGATGTGTGATAATGGAACCGAGGTGATATTTCGATCAGATGGGTGTAGTGTTCGTGATCTTGATACAGGAGAAACGGTTATCAAAGGCAAAAGAACTCCAAATAATCTATACATATTTGAAGAAGGAAAACAACAATGTTATTTGAGCAAGAATGATGAACACTGGTTATGGCACCGGAGGTTGGGGCATCTAAGTTTTTCACAAATAAGGAAAGCATGCAAATACCAAGCAGTTCGTGGTCTTCTAGATATCAAAATTCCAGACAACACCATATGCAAATCATGCCAGTTTGGGAAGCAAACCACAACTAACTTCCCTAAGAAGGAAGGATCAGCCAGCAGGCCTCTTGAGCTAGTTCATACAGATGTACGCGGTCCATTCAGGATCAGCCAGCAGGCCTCTTGAGCTAGTTCATAATCTTTAAGCTTGAATGATAGTATCTTTGTATGATTTTGATCTGCTAGATGTGGCGCTTTCTTGATCTATAAACTTCTAATGGCTTTTGAAGATGATGATTACGTGGATGCTATAGATGTAGATGGCTTTTATGAAGATATTTCTAGCCTCAAAAGATGTTTAGAAGAAAAGAATATAATCATTGATACTCTGCAACTTCAACTTGATGAAAAAGAAAAATCTCTTGAGAAGTTAGAATGTGAAATTGTTTGTCTTAGAAAAGAAATTGAGAAAACAAAGGTCCTTAATCTTAAATTTGTTAAAGGATTTGAAACTCTGGATGAGATTATCAGTGTACAACGTTCCCCTCTAATCAAGACAGGTCTGGGGTATAATGGAGAAGCATCTCAAGCTTCCACCTCCAAAAGTTATCTTGATGCAGCAAGAAGGAGTGAGAAAAGGCCTAATAGAAATCATCAGGTGAATCAGGGACAGTCATCCTCAAGGATGAACAAAGATTATCAAGAAAATCGGGGGCATGCTACCTTAAGAACAAACAGAAATTACAACCAGCCACACGTAAAATCTTCCCAATTCTCTTCAAGAATGGATGGCAGTAGAAACTACAATCAGTTAGATGATAGTGGCAGGAATTTCTTCAATGGCCAATGTTTCTCTTGCCATAACTTTGGTCACAAAGCAGCTCAATGTGTTGCCTATAAGACAATCATGACTAGAGAAGCTCAAAAACAAAGAAGTATGCCTGCAATCACGAAGAGGACCTATAACAACTTTTCCGCCCTTGAAAGCGAAATTGAATGTTCTATTTGTAATAATTTTGGTCATGAAGATTCTGAATGCAGGAGCAGGTTTTGGAAAACAACGCAAAAGGAACAAACCTCAAGTGCCAAAACATGGAGAATAAAGGAACCACAACCAGAAAGATGTGGGATAGCTTTATATGCAGAAGGACAGGAAAATCAATGGTACATCAACAACGGATGTTCAAAGCATATGACAGGTGATAAAGAAAAACTTGAATCATACACTGCTTTAGATAAGGGAAAGAAAGTTTCTTTTGGAAATGATACCCCTGCAGCCATAAAAGGAAAAGGCATTGCTCAGTTGAAAGAAAAGGTCAAAGTTGGAAACGTTTTATATGTTGATGGCTTGAAGCATAATCTATTGAGTGTCAGTCAGATGTGTGATATTGGAACCGAGGTGATATTTCGATCAGATGGGTGTAGTGTTCGTGATCTTGATACGGGAGAAACTGTTATCAAAGGCAAAAGAATTCCAAATAATCTATACATATTTGAAGAAGGAGAACAACAATGTTATTTATTTGAGCAAGAATGATGAACACTGGTTATGGCACCGGAGGTTGGGGCATCTAAGCTTTTCACAAATAAGGAAAACATGCAAATACCAAGCAGTTCGTGGTCTTCCAGACATCAAAATTCCAGACAACACCATATGCAAATCATGTCAGTTTGGGAAGCAAACCAAAACTAACTTCCCTGAGAAGGAAGGATCAGCCAACAGGCCTCTTGAGCTGGTTCATACAGATATATGTGGTCCATTCAGGACAAGGTCACCTCGAGGAGAAGAATACCTTATACTACTCATTGACGATTTCTCTAGGATGGTTTGGTTAGGACTTATGAAGCACAAGGACGAAGCATTCAAAAAATTCAAATCCTTCAAGGCCTTGGTTGAGAATGAATCATATTACAAAATCAAGTGCCTCAGGTCAGATAGAGGTGGAGAGTTTACCTCAAATGATTTTTTCGATTTCTGTGAAGAACATGGAATAAGAAGGGAATTCTCCATAGCTAGGACTCCTTAGCAAAATGGAGTAGTGGAAAGGATGAACAGAACAGTCCAACAAATGGCTCGGGCTATGCTTGATGATCTGGAATCCCGCACCTTTCTGGGGTGAAGCTGCATATGTTGGGGTTGTTATTCTCAACAAAACAAATGTAGAGTGAACACACTCAAACTCGCATGAGTTGGTATGGTAAGACCTCTTCGGTAAAGCATTTCAAAATTTGGGAGCAAATGCATTATTAAGAATACTGATGACGCTTGGCAACTGAACTAGAGCAATGAAGAATCCTTCTTGGTTATTCTCCCTACAGCAAAGCATATAGTGTTATAATAAAGACTTGGAAGCAATTGTTGATAGCATTGATGTAGTGGTTGATGAAAAAGGATACATCCCTAGGCAAGTAAATCATGATGATATCGAAGAGGATGAAGACTATTCTCCAAATCGGACTGATGATGAAGAAGAGACCCATGAAGAAGAGACCCATGAGGAGCCAGAGGAACAGATAAGGATAGAAGAAAAGACTCCTAGGTATGTTCAAAAGAATAATCCAGAATCACAAATTTTGGGGCAAAAGGAGGCTGGCATACAAACAAGAAGAACAATTGCAGAAGCTCCAAGCTATTTGGCATTACTCTCCTCCACTGAACCACAAAATGTAAGAGAAGCTTGCCAAGATGAATGCTGGGTCAAGGCAATGGATGAAGAACTTGAGCAAATTGAAAAGAACAACACTTGGGAGTTGGTTCCTAGACCAAAAGATAAGAATGTCATAGGGACAAAATGGATCTTCAAGAACAAGTTGAATGAAAATGGTGATGTTATTAGAAACAAGGCCAAACTTGTTTGTAAAGGGTATGCTCAACAAGAAGGAATAGACTTTGAAGAAACTTTTGCTCCTGTTGCTAGACTTGAGGCCATCCGAATGTTCCTTGCTCTCTCAAGTTTTCAAAAGTTCAAATTTTTTCAAATGGACGTGAAATCAGCCTTTCTGAATGGGGACTTAGAAGAAGAAGTGTACATTGAGCAACCAGATGGTTTCATCCTTGGGAATGATCCAAAACTTGTATGTAGACTAAAAAAGGCTCTCTATGGTCTTAAACAGGCTCCAAGGGCTTGGTACTATCGGTTGGACAGATATCTTCATCAACAAGGTTTTTCAAAAGGATCAGCAGATAGTAATCTTTATATAAAAATTGAAAATGACAAATTGCTAATACTTGTTGTGTATGTAGATGATATTATCTTTGGCAGCAATGAAGAAGCTATGAGTCAAAGCTTTGCCTTGGTGATGCAGAAAGAATTCGAAATGTCTTTGATTGGAGAACTGACTTACTTTCTTGGATTGCAAATCCAACAAAATGAAGGCGGGATCTTCTTGTCTCAAACCAAGTATCTCAAACAGATTTAGAAGAAATATGGCATGGAATATGCAAAACCAATATGTACACCCATGGTAATAGGATGTAACCTCAATACAAATGATGAATCAGCAGCAGTGCATCAACCAACCTACAGATCTATGATTGGAAGTCTACTTTATTTGACAGGTACCCGACCAGACATCATGCATGCAGTGGGAATAGTTGGAAGATTTCAGGAAAATCCAAGGAAACTCATCTTCAGGCAGTGAAGAGAATCTTCAAATACCTTCAAGGAACTCAAAAATATGGCTTATGGTATCCTAGAGATACAGATCTCACACTTCATGCTTATACAAATGCAGATTGGGCCGGAAGCGTGGATGACAGGAAGAGCACAAGTGGTGATGCATTCTTTATGGGTTCCAGATTAATATCTTGGTTCAGCAAGAAACAGAGTTCGATTGCCTTATCTACAGCTGAAGCGGAATATATGGCTGCTGCATCTTGCTGCACTCAACTCCTTTGGAGGATGCAGACCTTACAGGACTTTCAAATCACTTGTACACCACATATCTCCATCTTATGTGATAATACAAGTGCAATCAACATTTCAAAGAACCCAGTCATGCATTCAAAGACCAAGCACATACCGATCAAGTATCATTTTCTCTAGGAACAAGTGCATGAACAAAAGGTCAAGTTGGAGTATGTTCCTTCTAAGGAACAAGTTGCTGATATCCTCACCAGACCACTGCCTAGGGAGACCTTTGAATACCTCAGGCAAAAGCTGGGTGTTGTTGATGCATCATCTTGTTGTTGAATCTCTTCTGAGTGTTGGGTGTATGCAAGGTTCATATGGGTATATGCGTACATGTGCTGGTTTGCGGATTGGTCGAAGATCGAATGGCACAGGTTCAAGGGGAGCATATAATGCATTGTTGGCATTATGGAGGAAGTACAGAAGGAGATCATGGATGCTGGTATGAATATTGTTGCAATATGTCTCTTGGTCATTTATGGTCTTTGCAGATCTGGTTTATAGTCAGGGGGAGCATGTTCTTATGGGCAGCATAACCCCTTTGCACTTGATGTCAAAGGGGGAGAATGACGTTGAGGATCTTGAGGTTGCCATCAAGTCCAAAGGGGGAGATTGTTGGCATTATGATTCTGGTATGGCTCTATGATACAGGTGTTCTACTTGATGGCAACTCACTTAAGTGGCAATGGTCTGTTCAGGCTCTCAAAATGATGGAAATTAAGAGGCTCGCAGGTGAATGGTTCAAAAGGTGCGGACCCGCAGGTTCGCCGTCCAAGAGGTGCGGTCATACCCGCAGGTTACCCGTTCAGAAGGTGCAGAACCCTAGTTCACTCACTTCAAGGCAGAGAAGCGCGCCCACGTGGGGTTTCTTATGTTTGGCCCGAGGTATTTAGCCTGCCATTTCTGCTGCTATGGTTTTAGCACGTGGTATAGGATCTATTTTAGCCCCGGTTTGGATCCCTTGTATTGGTTATTGATGGTTTTGTCCCATGGTGTGAATAAGGGCTTGACTATAAATAGGGAAGGAGATCACTTGGCTAAGGCACCTTTTCAATTGAATATCTTAAGATCTGAAATATTGGGTTATCAAAGTAAAATGCTTGATCTAAATCAAAGTATATTTGAAGGTGAATCTATGAAGTCGTGATCTCTTGGGCTCATGATTAGATCTGTGGATCTGACTGACTGTGGCACATTGGAGGACTGTAAATTTGGCCCTAATCAGAAGTTCGCAGGTGATCCATAGGTGCAGTGCGGGGGTACACAGCTCAGTAAAAGGCTTAGTGCGGGAGTACGCTGTGAAACCAAAGGAGCAGTGCGGGGTACGCAGCGCAGGAGAAGGCACAGTGCGGGGCACACGCAGTAAAGAAAAGGGCGAAGTGCGAGGTACGCAGGTGAGAAGAAGGCACAGTGCGGGTGTACGCAGTAAGTCAGAAGTAAAGGTGCGGATCTGAAGAAAAGTACGTAGAGTAGAAGAACAACTAGTGCGGATCTGCGCAGTTCAGTCTCAGAAGAGCTGCGGATATACGCAGGCCCCTGTTGGTGAAGTTGCGGTCTTATCTTGAAACTATTGTTGATTGTCATTTATCTATTGCAGCAGTGTTCTGGGTTTATATTTCTAGTATTACTTTCCTGTTTACAACATTTTGAAGAGTTGGATGATTCATTGGTTCATTGGATAAGGAGGTTGAGTGATTTTCATATACTTAAAGATTATTTGATGTTCATGGATCCAATTTGAAAATTAATGAAACATGGTCCTTAAAGAAGTAAAAGAGGAAAAAGGGGGTTGTAGCTCCCTTCCAGGAGAGACTGGAAAATGAGAGAGAGTTGTAGCTCTCTGCAGGTTGCAGCTTGCGTACTGGTAAAGGAATGCACCAATACAAAATCATTGTAAAAGAAGTTTCTAATTGAAATAAGATAGAGACATATTGCAGTAGGTGGTTTTCACCCACATTGGGTTTCCACCTTATATCTGGTGTTCTTTGGTGTGACTATCTGTTTTTATTGTTTCATGATCATTATTATATACAAGTTAATGATCAATAAATTAAGGAAGGCATATTGAAAAGAATTTGATAATACTGATTCACCCCCCCCCCTCAGTATTATTTCCAACACAGAATAACCCAACCCACTCAATCATGGTGATGGTGTGAAAGTGTCATGTTCAAGAGCGACCTACTACCAATAAAGTTTCTTCAAGTTTTCTTCCCAGTTTTTCCCCAGTCATTACTGACCAATACCTCTTTATTTTTGTCAAGCTTGAGGAGGATAACATATGCTTGTTCTGTAATTTTCCCTTTGGGCAAACTCATCGCTATATTTTAATGAGCTTAGCGACAGTGAAACTTGCTCTTCTTTGCATGGACAAGTTTGTCACTATTATTTTAATGAGTTTAACAACAAATATAACTCAGTCCTTTTCAATTTTAGAGAATCTGAAAAGAGACGAGAAGGAAACTTCAGTAATCCTTTTTTGTAGTATAATGCCTTAAGTTCGAAAAAGTATAAAATAATACAAAAGGGATAACTTTTCAATAGTTTTAATGAGCCGAACAAGACAAGTGCTCGATATTTTTGTGTAATGATCCCTCAGGTCCAAAAAGATTAAAATCTAGAGGAGGGATGGCACTTCCAATCACTTTAATGAGTTGGAGAGGCCAATTACTTGGCAATATTTTCATATTTTACAAGTCAAATGAAAAGAGCTTAAAGGAGACTCATTTTTTGAGGAACGAGTGATGTTTTCGGATAGCAGCTGGTTCCAGGTAAGGGTTTGGAACTTTTCAATCATGGTAGTGTAACGAAGATGGCTAATAGAATCACTCGTCGTAGTTGTTCCTAAAAAGGGGTAAACGATCAAATGGAGGCATATGATCGGCTGAAAAAGAATGGAGGTGATGGTAAGAACACGACCAAGGCTCAAAAGCTGATGATTATGCAATTGCAATGGTTATTTACCGACGGATGGGTTCATTTTTTAATGAGCTTAAACTCTGGGGGAACATTTGCTCATTGCTAGGTTTATTTTTTAACGAGCTTGAACTTCACGTAAACCTGCTCATGCTAGTCGTATAATAAGGATGTCTCATCGATAGTTTCATCTTTTAGGGAGCTTTCCCCATTCAAAACTTTGCTTCGGAGCCGTTCGTTATGCAAGCTAGGAATGACCAACCTATGATTTTAAAGGGTTAAGAGCCTACAAACTAAGAAAATAAATGGTTGCTTTTCACTTGCATGCAAAAAGGTTTACATGCACCCAGGTATAGAGAAGTAGAGTTTCCAGGTTACCATATAGAAGTTCTTGCTTCAGCAAGATGGTTCCACCTGCGTAGCAGACAAAAACACTTCCTTGGCTTTGTCCATCGAAATGGACGAAGGTGATTCCAGTTCCAATCACCTAACCTATGACGAGGGAATCCTAGTCCAGTATAATCCTGTTTTCCTAAACGGACGGGTGTGTCAGACTAGTCACATATCCTCCATGGAAACCTATCCTATACCTAAAGCTTTCATGCCGAAGCAGACCAGGGTGCATGCCCCCTGGGTTTAGCCACATTCACTGAATCACCCACATTCATCAGGTGGATTAACTGGAGATTGATGAGACATTCCTTGTGCAAAAATACTAGTTAGGGATGGCATTTGACTATTAGCTATGTTTGAACTGGGGCATGAAAGTTGGTCTATGAGCTAGACCACTCTGCCTTCATGTGGAAAACTCATGACTTGAAAGAGTGAGGAAACAATAGCTCCCATGCTATAAATGTAGTCATGCCCAAGGAATAGATTGTAATCTAAAGGTCCTTGGACTACCATCATGTTCAAGTAAACGGTTTTCCTTCTCAAATTTATAGGCAAACTTGGAAGGATCCCTAACACTCGACTGGTTCCTTTGTTGAAGCCTATTAGATTTTGAATCTCAAGCAGAAGTGATGGTGAACCAAGCACTTTCCAAGAAGTTGAGGAAAGGATACTCACAGAAGCCCCTTCATCTATGATAGTACCAACCATGACCATTTTGTAAGCTTGTAGTATGATTCGGAATGGTACATTAGATGGTAGATGGGGTTTTCCTAATAGATTCCAATCGAAGGAAATGACTAAGTTGCTTGGAGGAGGGACCGGATAGACGGCCGGGTAAATCTTTGACGAACTTGCTTCCTGCGGTAAAGGAACGGGTAGATTGCCCCCATGTTCATCGGATTCTGTGTTGACGAAAAGAATTTGAAAGGTGTCGCTCTCATTCTCTTTAGTGACTGTATCATCTAAAGGTAGACGTTCTGAAGACAAGACTAGCTCGATTGCCATCTCGACTTGTTGACTTTGGTCCGGTGTGGACTCAGAGGGTTTATCTTCAATGATAGATGCTTCGACTAACCACAAAGGTGTGCCAGTCAAATTTTCAACTAGTAATGGACTCGGCAAGAGTTTCTTGTATCCAAGAGGAAGCCGTAGCGGTGAAGCAGGATGGTTATCCAAGACTCTTTTAGCTTCATCTAGGAAGGGACAATGGTGGATGGCATGATTGCCTTCACATAGTCTACAAGGAATTTTAGATCTTCCTTTTTGTCCATTGACTTCGTTCTCACTAGTTGACGGTGTACTTTCAACATGATCGTTAGAGGTTGAGGACACCGGATTGTGCAAGCAGGGAGACCAGTCCCTTAAGATCCATGGGATGCAAGGACAATCTCGATGATAGTGGTCTCCATTGCAAATGAAACATGGAGATTTAGGTTTGGATGGTGCAGTGTGTTGATTTTCACCAAAGAATGCATGGTTTCCCCCCTTTTCCATTGGCTTCTTCTTCTTCTTCTCCTTCCCTTTCTTCTTCTTCTCAATTACTTGGTTTTTAGTTTTACTAGCTTCACCAAGCAAAGAGGAAGAAGGAGAGGGAGAAACAAACAAAGAAGAAGGTTGGGGGGTAACTCTAGTATCATCTGGTTTCTGATTTGATTGCTTAGAAATCACGGTGCTTTGAACGACAAAGGTTGAGAAAAGCCATACTGGCAGGCCAATTTTTAGTCCTGGAAGGGACAATGTGGCCATATGAGGTGCACCAACATCTTCCCAAGAGGAAAAGGGACTAGGATTCCCCCCAAGGGGAAATCCTTGGTTGGTGGACTCCATTTTCTCAACCTAAGACCAATGAGGGAACAGTGATGCTATTCCAATTAAAATAAATTTTATGATGCTTTGACACAACTTTCTTTTTCAATTTTTAAGAGTCGAGAAAAAGCTAAAGATGACTCTAGTCGCCTTAGATTTTTAATGAGCCTGAAGTGACAAGTGCTCAGATGGACCTTTTCTTTTAAGGAGTTTGAAAAGGAATGAAAGTGACTACTCTAGAAATCTAAACAGAGGGATTACTAAACCAATCAAAAAACTGTAGAATACTTTTTACGATATGATAGTCAATCTTCCTGAATGCTTTGTTCAGTGCATTGTGATCGATAGGGCAATAGACATGACTTCCTAAGGATAAAGGATATAGCCTATTGTGGTCTCGCAATATATACTCGACGTTACGTGGGAGCACAAGTCCATACTAACACTTGTCATCTCAAAGAGGAGGAATCACCCAACCTACGATGAAAGCGATAGTTACTAGGCTTTACGACGTCAGAATATGTCTCTAGCCTAGACTTATAAATCTTGTGCATTAGGTTCCAAAGCATTTTTATGTTCATTGAAATTTATTTTACAGTTGATCTTTCTTAAGAAGTTTGCCTTTAAGGTTCACTGTGTGATGTAGATATACAACTCCTAAATATGCAAACTAAGATGATAAAAAGTCATTTATTTTCTTTTTGCAATGAAAATTCTAGCTACTAAGGAAAGAGAAGCAAGATTATTTCAACATAGAGCAGAGAGCACACACTAAGCTACATTGTCCTAAATCAATCTCCACAGGCATTCTAAATGCAAATGCACATGCATGTATTTGTTTTTCGCTTTCTTAGTGTGTGAATGAAAAAAAGAATGCTAAGTATAGATCTGAATTATTTTCTTTCAAAGCGATAGTACTAACAATTTTCTTTTCAAAAAACGAAAGGAAGACCAAGACGACACTTTACGATTTCGAATTGAAAACTGCTTTCGACACTTGAAATACTATTAATTCAAATCAAATACAATGGCAAAAGTGTAATCGACTATCAAAAGGAGGAAGATTCTTTTCTTTGACTGAAAATGACACTTGCAACACTTTCAAATCAAAAAAATGATAGTTCGATTAAGCTACTGTTTGCAAAGGAGAACTGTAAATGGCAAAAAATACATAAAAATTCACAATTCTTTGAACTATGGAGGCTGAATAATGCAAAGGAAGGGAGTTTCAACAATGATATACTGATCACAGACAGCAAAACTACTGAATAAAGCTGAAGACAATGAAGAGAAAACCAAAATTTGGAGGCAGAAACGGTCTTACCTAATCATCGCACCTGTAACATAGGGAGATAGGGATGCATCTCACCAGTAGCACACGAGAGGTGCAATGCATCCAGACTGCCAATGAGAGATGGTGCGATGGTCCAGGGACGAGATTGGGCTTGGTTTTTGCTCATAGTTTGCAGCTTAGTTCAAGGATTTAGGCTGAGCTAATGA
This sequence comes from Pinus taeda, assembly GCA_000404065.3. Classification (NCBI taxonomy): domain Eukaryota; kingdom Viridiplantae; phylum Streptophyta; class Pinopsida; order Pinales; family Pinaceae; genus Pinus; species Pinus taeda. The sequence continues at coordinate 251,983 of APFE031639124.1, read as the reverse complement.
TAGGCAGTAAACACAAAGCATAGGGGCTGATCTAATGAGGTTACTTGAGCCACCACCAGAGCACTTGGAATGTTTTCAAGTCAGATGTTCAGCTTATAAACTAACCCAAATATTGACTAAAACAGCATTGTTCTACTTTGCAGTTGCATAGCAAAAGCGGTTCGAAGGCTAGCTAGCTTAATTTTAGGCTCCGTCTGTAGTTTATAAAGCAAACAAACTAGAAACAAGCAAACAAGATATTTGCCCCCCAGCAAAGTCACCCTTTTGTTATCGGGAAAACTAGGTCCATTCAGAGCTCCTAGTCCCACTAAGACGGGTAGCTAACTTAGAAACAAACAAACTAAAGTCACTTGCGTTTTCCTTTATGAGAAATAGATGAGAGAGAAGTAGAGAGTACCAACCTTAGTCTTTCACTTGGCTCCTTGCTTATTTCCTCCCCCCTTTGATAGATCTTTGCCACTCCTTCCTTACTTGTCCCACTTCAAAGAACACCTGTAGAGTCAAACAAGCATAATACCACCAAAGCATAGAGATCTATAACCATAAACAATATAATATCATATATATATTAACCATACAAATGCATATATCAATACAAGATTCAGAGATATACAAGAATATGGAGGAAAACTCAAATAGATTTATTGATAGAAGTAGTAGAAGAGAGGATTACAACCCATTGATCTGACCCAACACCATTCTCCCAGCATGAAAGCTCTCTTCACCTCATGAAAAGCTAGATCACCCAACACTATGATGTTCCACAAAGAAAGCAACAACATTTCCTTACAAGATACAAAATTCCAGCCTCTGGATCTCTAGGATGAGGGATCCATATATCGATATTTGTAGGTGGGTGAGTAAGTTTCTGGGTAGTCTGTATGGTCCAGTTTTGACTAGTTCTGAGTAGTTTTTCAGGGAGAACTTCAGGGAGATGATGTAATCACCTGACCTTGTTCCTTTAGGGTGTGAAACAACACTTTTAGGAGCTTAGAAGCCCTTGGTTTATGGACATATGAGATTGGGTTGCAATGCCCAAATATGTCTATAACAACGATCAATGACTTGCTCTTCAGTGATAACTCCTCCTTTCGCCACATATTCAGTAATAGAAGGTAGTAATGACTTAATAAACCACTCAGCTAGAAGTTGATCAGGAACATACGTCTTCACCATTCAACGATGACGTCGCCACTCATGAATATGATCATATATGTGAGTGGTTATTGTCTGTTTAAGGTTGGTAAGGAATTCTGTTCCCGTTTCGTACCTTATGGGTAGCTGAAAGTGGGTTAGAAAGGTAGTGGCAAGGGTGCTGAAGTTATTAAACAAAGTTATCGGCAATTAAATATACCATTTTGTTGCCAGACCAGTTAACATTTGTCGAAAAAGGTCAAGCTTAATTGAATCATCATTTAGGGTGTTAGATGAGCACCACAAATGAAAATTCATTACGTGATTCGATGGATCTTCACCTGGATTTCCATTGAATTTAGGAATATCATAGGGAAGTTTATGAGGAATCGCTGGCTACCAAGGGGCATAAGCAATTGGATCATTCATCAGCCGGTTTAGATATGGTAATTCTAAAGTTGCTACAAAACGAAACTGTTGATTCATGTTTAGCAAAGCATACCCAGGATAAGATGGGATCACCTGAGAAGTAGGTATTTCCATACCAACATAATGTATCTGATGCTGATAGCTTTGATAAGGTTGATGGGCATAACGATTATAGTATGGTGTTTGATAACCGTTTTGAAAATACATTTGCCCATTACCTAGAAAGCCTTGTTGCTCAGGTCCTCGGTAAGCTTGTTGGAATTGCGATTGTTGATATTGTACCAGCCATGGTTGTTGGACCATTTGCTTTTGTCCAATACTGGATGATTGACCAAGATGAGGGGTGATAGTACCTATTTGAGCCTGAGTCATTCTAGTTAAGGAAGCACTAATATGATGTTGTGATTGAGCCGCAAAGACAAGAGGTTGTTGTATTGCAACCTAAGAGACTTGAGGTCGACATACAACAAGCATTGTTTGTACTTGTGACACAGTCACAATAGCAGGTGTAATGGGAATATTCGACACATGTTGAGTTGGTTGCATTGAATATACAACTCTTGGCTATTAAGGAAGCATTGGTACCCAACCATTGGATGTAATTCTAGTTCGACCTGAATTTTGTTGTGAACTCTCATATGGTTGTTCTCCAGGAGGGAATAATGAAAAAGCATACTACCCCCCATATGGCGGAAATCCAATGCTCAAAGGATATATTGGTATTTGAAGACTGGATTTCCAAATTGATACTAGCATGCAAGATCAATTTGTTGAGCTTCAACATAAGAAATTCCGAATAGGATTCCGGATGAGAAAATAGGAACAAACCATGTATCAGATGACACAGTCCTAGATGTTGATGGTTGCTCAGACATATTTAGTTTATCCAAAATATTTCCTAGTGATTCGACAGGAACTTGCGATGAAGGATGATTAAAAGAACTAACTTCAGTAGTAGAAGGATAAAGGTGGATCCCAATTCCAAAATGCAATGGGGTACTTGATGGAAGATCCTCTACAACTTCTTCTATAGAAATCAGTCCAGGTGGAAGAGGTAGATCGTCAGGTCTGTAAAATATTTCTAGAGCCGAAGAAGGTATAGCTTCTGTAGTAATAGACACTGGAGGGGTGACGCCTTCTAAATTCTGGAACTCAAATTCCAGATGTTCAGGTAAGTGAACTTCAGTTTTTCGATTAGCTCTAGATGGAACTATATTAGGTATAGAAGGGTCTACCATTACACTAGGATCAGTTCTAATGTCCTCTTGTAACCGTGGAGCTTCTTCTATAAAGGCAGATGTACCATAAATGATCGGAGCAACTATAGACTCTGATGATGTTGAAACACAAGTCTCAAATAAACCAGGAGAATTGGACTCAATTAAATGATATTGTTTGGCCTGGAATGGTTTCATCTCTAGAGTCAAAGAAGGTTGACTCGCTAGAGTCCGCGAATGATGAGGTTTTGATTGAATTTCTTCCATGATTGCGGATTACTTGATCAACTCAAAATTAATGGGAAAATGATGTTATTCAGAATTAAATAAATTTTAATGACACTTTGACACAACTTTGCTTTTTCAATTTTTAAGAGTCGAGAAAAAGCTAAATATGACTCTAGTCCCCTTCGATTTTTAATGAACCTGAAGTGACAAGTGCTCATATGGACCTTTTCTTTTAAGGAGTCGAAAAGGAACGAAAGTGGCTACTCTGAAGATCTAGATAGAGGGATTACCAAACAAATTGCAAAACTGCAATATACACCTTGGTGGTAAATTAAAGAGAAACTACCAAGGACTTACGTATGGCAGTCAATCTTCCTGAATGTTGTGTTCAGTGCATTGAGATCGATAGGGCAGTAGACACGACTTCCTATGGATAAAGGATATTAGCCTATTGTGGTCTCCCAATATATATTCGATGGTACGAGGAGCACAAGTCAATGCTAGCACTTGTCATATCAAAGAGGAGGAATCACCCAACCTTCGATGAAAATGATAGTTAATAGATTTTACGACGCCGGAACACATCTCTAGCCTAGACTTCTAGATGTGTTGCATTCGGTTCAAAAGCATTGTTAAGTTCATTGAGATTTATTTTAGAGTTTATATTGTTTAGTAGTTTGTCTTTCAAGGTTCACCGCATGATGTAGATGTAAAATTCCTAAATATGAAATCTAAAATGATAAACAATCGTTGTTTTCTTTTAACAATGAAAATCCTAGCTACTAAGGAGAGAAGATTATGATTCTTTCAACAGAGAGCAAAAAGCACACACTAAATGCACTTTTCCTAAATCATTTTTGCACATAGTCTAAATGCAAATGCAAATGCATGTATTTTCTTTTTGTTTCCTTAATGTGAGAATTCCAAAAAAGAAAACTAAGTATAGATCTGAACTATTTTCTTCAAAGCAACATTTCGACAATTTCTTTTCAAAATGAAAGGAAGACTAAATGAAACTTTTCGATTTCGAATAGAAAACTGCTTTCGATACCTCAAATATTAAAAATTAAAATCAAATACAATAACAAAAGTACAATCGACTATCTAGAGGAGGAAGACTTTACGACACTCTTATTTTTTACTCAAAATGACAATTAGAACACTTTTGCATCAAAAAAGATAGTTCGATTAAGCTACATTTTGACGAATGATCATAAATGATGGACAAATACACAAAAACATTTACTAATACTAATCAATGGAGGTTGAGCAATGTGAAGGAAGGAGGCTTCAGCAATGAGGTACTAATCATAAGCAACAAAACAACTAAATAGAGCTAAAAACAAGGAGGAAAAACCCAAATTTCAAAGAGAGAAATAGTATTACTCAGTCATCACACCTATGCTTCTCAGAAACAGGGATGCATCTCACCTTCTACACATGGGAGGTGTGATGCATACTAGTTTCTAGTTACAAACAATGCGATGGGCTAGGGAGCGAAACTGAGGTGGGTTTTTGCCCAAATTTGCAGCTAAGTTCAGAGATTTAAGCTGAGCTACTATGAACAGTAAAGAACAAAGTACAGGGGTATGATCTTAGGAGGTTAATGAGCTACCACAAGGGCGTTTAGAATGCTTGTAAGTTAGATGTTCAGTTCATAAACCAACCCAGAGATTGAATGAAACAACATTCATCTACTTTGAAATTGCATAGCAAGAGCAGTTCGAAGGCCATCTGGCTAACTTCAGGCTCTATCTATAGTTTATAAAGCAAACAACAATAACAAGCAAACAAACTATTCGTTCCCGAGTGGGGTCCCCATTTTGTTTCCAAGAAAACTAATGTCTTTTCGATCTGCTAGTCCCACTAAGATTGGTAGCTATCTTAGAAACAAACAATCAAAGCAATTTGTGATTTCCTTTATGTATGATAGATAAGAGAGAAGCAAAGGGGACCAACCTGGATCTTCCGCTTGACTCCTTGCTTGATTTCTCTCTCCCTTGATAGAGCTTGCAAATCCTCTTCCACTTGTCCCACTTTAGAGAATACCTGTAGAGACAAAGTAACAAAACACCATCAAAGCATCTCGATCTATAATATCATAAACAATGCAAATTTAGAAATACAGTGAACATACAATTGCATTCACAAATAACAAGATTCAGAAATACACAATTGTATGGAGGAAAACTCAAAGAACTTTATTAATAATAGAAGAGAGGATTACAACCTAGCTATCTGATCCAGCATCATCCTCCCAACATCAAAGCATCTTCACCTCATGAAAAGCAAGATCAACCAACAATACAATGTTCCTTCTCAAAGATAAACCAACAACACTTCCTTACAAATTACAAAATTCCATCCTTCGGCTCTCTTAGATGAGGGATCCATTTATAGATGTCTTGTAAGGGTCTGAGTCAGCTCTAGGTTTTTGATTAGTGTCATTCCACTAATAGTTCTTGGTTGCACTTGGAGATTTCATTGATCTCTTAATCATCCCTGGGCGAATTCAAAGAGGCAAGTGTCATAGGAGAAGTTTCTAGAAGATTTCATGAGCACCCACTTAGCAAATTGTCTCAGCCATTTGTCCATTCTCAGTCATCGCACCCTACAGAAGGCCTCTTTAGTATGCATTTCACCTAGCTATTGTAGGAGCTAGTATGCATCGCACCTTAACAGTGGAGTAATCAATATGGTCTAGTTTTGGCCAGTTCTGAGTAGTTTTTCAAGTGGAACTTCTGGGAAATGATGTAATCCATTGACCGTGATCCTTTAGGGCATGAAACAAAACATTTAGGGGTTAAAGAGCCCTTGGTTTATTGACATATGTGATTGGGGTTGGAGTGCCCAAATATGTCTATAACACCTGGCAGCCCAATGGCCTGCGGGGGTGGTAGCGTGATTTTTGGAATCACCCTGCCCTTCGCTCGAGCCTGGTAGCCCAATGAATCACGGGGGTGGTGGGGTGATTCTGTGAATCACTCATCCTCCGCCCCAACCTGACAACCAAACAGCTTGTGGGGGTGGCGGGTTGATTCTGTGAATCACCCCACCTCGGCAGCCAAACGACATGCAGGGGTGGCGAGGTTATTTTGTTAATCACCCCACCCTTCGCCCCAACCCGGGTGGCCCAATGGCCAGCGGGGGTGGTGGGGTGATTCCGGGAATCACCCTGCCCTCTGCCCCGCCCTGGTGGCCTAACAGCCCACGGGGGTGGCGAGGTGATTCTGAGCATCAATTTGCCCTTCGCCCCACCCCAGCAGCCCAACGGTCTGTGGGGGTGGCATGGTGATTTTGGGAATCACCTCGCTCTCCTCCCCATCCTGGTGGCCCAACGGCTTGTGGGGGTAGCGGGGTGATTCCGGGAATCACCTTGTCCTCCACCCCACCTCGGTGGCCCAAAAGCATGTGCGGGTGGTAGGTTAATTCTAGGAATCCCCCCTCCCTCTACCCTAATCTGTCGGCCCAATAGTCCACGTGGGTTGCAGGGTGATTCCGGGAATCACCCTGCCCTAGCCTCAACCTAGTGGCCCAATGACCCGCGGGGGTGGCAGTTGATTCCTTGAATCACCCTACCCTCTGCCCCACCCCGACGGCTCAACAGCTTGTGGGGGTGGAATCATCCCACCCTCTACTCCACTCTGGCTGCCTGGCAGCCCGATGGGTTGTGGGGTGATTTTGTGAATCACCCTACCCTCTGCCCCTCCCTGGCAACCCAACGGCTTGCACAGGTGGCGAATTGATTTCGGGAATCACCCTGTCCTCTGCCCTACCCTGGCGGCCCAACGACCCATGGGGGTGGCAGGGTGATTCTGGTAATCACCCCACCCTGTGCCCCACCCCGGTAGCCCAACAGCTTGTGAGGGTAGCGTGGTGATTCCATGAATCACCCCACCCTTCGCCCAACCCTGACACCCCAACGGCTCATGGGGGTGGTGAGGTGATTCTGGGAATCACCTTGCCCTCCACCCCACCCCGACGACCCAACGGCCCGCAGGGGCGGCCAGGTGATTCCCGGAATCACCTTGCCCTCTACCCCACCCTGGTGGCCCAACAACCCATGAGGGTGGTGGGTGATTCTTGAAATAACCCCACCTTCAGCACCACCTCAGCGGCCCAACGACCCATGGGGGTGGCAGGGTGATTCCGGGAATCACCCCATCCTCCACCCCACCTCAACGACCCAATGGCCTACGGGGGTTATTGTTATTGTCAGGTTTCAAGGGGAAAGCAAATTCAAGGACACAGCTTACATGGTAAGACGTTTAAAATGTATATTTGATTAATGTTAAAAAATTCATTATGTACAAGTTAATTGAACTTTTACTATTTCATGTTACAAGCAAAAGTCAAATATTCTTAACTGTGAAAATCAACTATTAATAAATGATTCTGAGTTCATCCATATTGATATTTGGGCAAAAGATGATAGCTATATGTCTATGATTTTTAATCTGGTAGATGGAAATATTCATAGCCAAATACTGACTTATGATGTTGTTATGAGAAAAATAACATATGAATACAAAGAAGCAAAAGGAGAGATAGTTAACATTTATCAAAAACTAGAGTTATAGATTAACTATCTTATACACATGTGTTCAAATGAAGGAGATTGGGTTCTGGATTTATTTTCTGGCTCAGGTAAGTTTTATTACATGGAATTGAATTTCAATATGTTATTTCTTAATTTATATGTCATTATACTAATTTACTTCATTATTTCTTTTGTGCTCTATAATTAGGTACAACGCTAGCATGTTTCCTTAAAAAAGGAATAAATTGCATTGCCATTGAAAAATATCCAATACAGTGCAATTTTATTTAGCAAAGAATTGATGCTCTTTAATTTCTTTGAGATGCAATGAAAGAAATTAGGTTGAAGAAAGGGGACTTTAGTGATTAATGTGTGGCAAAAAAGGCAAAGGAACCCCAACCACCATTACACGGAATGATTGGAAAGGCATACATTGGGAGATTTGCAGACATCAAAGATCCATTAGAAGAGGAAAATGAGCAAAATGAAGTAGAAAATATTGTGGAAGAAGACAATGATGAAACTCTAGAGGACGAAGAGTTTGGATTACATGACATTGTTGATTAAATTTAAGTTATGCTTGGAAATCAAATTCATTTTTTGTAACTATTAATTAGTTATACTTGTAATGTTTTGACTTTGACATTTTATGAGAAGAATAAGCACTCAATTAAGGTTGTTATGCATTCAATATTTGTATTATGTGATTTTTGCATTAATTTTATGTTAATCATTATGTTTTGAAAAAAAGTAATTATTATTATTTTTTTAACATGAAATTCATAAGAAAAAACTATTATTTAACCATTTTTTATTAAAATTTTCCTATAAAAATTGTGATTTTGACATGTCATTTCTAGCAAAAAATTACAAAAAAATATCAAAACGTGTAGTTTTTTAGTTATATTTATGTTAAAAATGGTTAATTTTATGTATTGTTTTTTAGAGACAATTATTTCATGTGGATTGAAAAATTAATTAACAATGTACAAATACGTAGAGTATCGAAAATTCAAAATATCAACCTTCTTATTTAAATATGCAAAACAATAAAAACCTCACTATATAAAAAATAAAAAATAAAATAAAAACAAGAAAATTTGAAGAAGAAGACCACATCAAATATTATTAAATTTACAAAATAATTATCTACATTTCATACATTAGAAAATTTAAAGTCAAAAATAGGTCTTTTAAAAAAAGGGCCTGATGCAGAATTACCACTTTTTAAAATCAGCGTGAAAATTGTTACCATTCTAAAAAAAAATTAAAGTGCCAAAAACTATGCTCTGAAAAAAACATGTGTGTTCTATATCACCCCTTTTCAAAATCGGGTCACTTTTTTGATATCTCTATGAAACGGGTAATAGTATCAGTTCCCATTTCAAAGTTTACATTATTAATACTTCAGGAATAAAATATTTGAAAAAATTGTCCATATCCTATTATCTAGGATTTGATTTTTCAACCACTAAAAATGAGGAGACTAAAGAGTAAATTATGGGATTTGAGATAATATTAATCATTATTCATTATCCAAATCAATTTGGAGTTAACATTGTTGAGCTGGACTTCACCGAAGACAAATTTCAAAATTTCTACAACAAATCTCGCAAGGGAAAATTTTGTAAAATAGGCCCCAAAGATAAATGTGTATCTTTCAAACCATGATATATGTATAAAAACTAAGAGAGTATTTTGTAGATGAGATCGTGTGGAACAAAAAATTCCTTCAAATTTCCAAAATTCCTTTCCATTTGGTATGAAAAAAGCTTGAAGTTGACTACTAAAACAGTCATTTCCATAATTTCCGTAGCAAAAATTGGTAGCACGTTACAAAAAACACCCTTATGCTACCATTATGACCTTTCTGAAAGTTTTGAGGTCTTAAATAATTTTGTTTAGCTAAATAAATTCCATTAGAACCCCCTTAGCTAAGATTTTTATTTGCATTCTCCTCCATGAAAAGCTATAGCAATTCCGTAACAAATATCCAACTTAACTATGGGGAGTTGCTATGAAACTGTGCAATTTCTGAGTTTTTGATCTTTTATGATTTCTTCTGTCTCCTTATCACTTCTAATAGCATGTTCAACTATGCATAATGGTGAAACTATTAGTTAAACATAGTATAGGAAAAAATGAGGCTTTTACCATATTTAAGGAGTGCCATCTACTACAACAAAAAATTTCATATTTCTTGATACTCAAATATACCTACAATAACATTGGCTCCAACTAGAGATGATGTCCCCACTATCAGGTAGCAAAGAACAAGAAGCTCTAGTGCCTGACCATTGGGCTGATGCCAATTTGAAGACTACCTACAAACCCACTCACCAAACTGAAAAGAAAACTACAAACCAACTGGAAACCAACTACTACTGCTACAATATGATATCAAACTATTGTACAAAATAAAACTAACATTACAAAATATAGACTAAATATTAAGGAAATGGTTCCCTAGTAGGCTTCTTTATGTGCCAATAACCCTACTCTACCATCTCAAAACCCACCTGCTTAATTCAAGCAATATGAAACCTCTAGTATAACCAGTCAAAGAGTTGATTCAATGCCTAGGCTCCTTGATTGTATTTAACTGGACCATCTATTGGAAACTCAAAATAAAAACTGAATCCATCAAATGAGCTTATAGCTAAAAGAGATTCCACCTTCAATGATGACTTGAAAAGATTTGCCAAAGGATCTTGATAATCATGAAAAAATCACTTCTTCTTGATATGTAAAACCATGAGGGCTAAATTTTTCATAACTAATGGCTTCTTTTGTCCTATGTCTTCAATTCCAAGAAAATCATCAAATAAAAAGACAACAATAGATTTGTATTCCCTTTCATGTAAATCAACAAAACCATCCACGCATCCTTGAACATCTTCAAACATGACATCCATATTGTGTGTATCAAAACTAATCTTTTGCTTATCAAACAAATCAAATATAACCTTTGGTAGTTTTTCTTGAGGAATGTCATCTTGACGTTGAACACTAACAAATACTATACAAACAACTTTATGCATATCATCCATGCCATTTTGATGATCCCCAAATAGAATATGTAAAACCTCTATATTCAGCTCTTCATGTAGCTTGAGTTTACCTAAAAGTGAACTCTCATGAACTTTAATCGAGACAACATCATTATGATTTTCAATGGAAAAAATTTCTTATCTAGGTAGACAACTTTCATCACAGGTTACCTCACTATTCAGAATTTTCATGCCTGTATTTTCAATAGCCTCTTCTTGCGGAGTTTCATGACATAAAATCTCAGAAAAGGAATGGGATAAAAGACAATTTGAATGATTTGGCTCATACCTTTGACTGCATATAGATTGACAAGGCTGTAAATCCTCATGGATTTCATGTACTATGACTTCACCGTCAAATCCTTGATCCATTTCATCTTCAACTAAAGATGAGACATTTGCTTGTTGGAAAACTTCTTGATCATCATGACAACTAGCTTGTGAAGAAAATTCATAAAGTTCCTCTAATATCTCATAATTATCCATACATTTTACATAATCATTAATACTTTTGAGATATTGAATGAAACCTTTCAAAAAATTACAATAGTCTTGAACCAGTGGTGATGAAGGATGAGACTTCCCATAATGTCCAAAAAATATTCTATGGAAATCTTTCAGAGAACACAAGCTTCCTGATGGAAACCCCTCATAGCGTACTCTAGCTTTGTCTTCTAGGGTAGCCATAAACATCTTCATGAGACAATCCTCAAGAAACTAAACCCTCAATCTACATACATGTATATGGAATTTAACCAAATACATACCAACATCAACTTTATTTTCATCTTTGAACATGGGAAGATGGGTTGACAAATCAACAAAAGGCATAGGATTTGGAAAACCATAGATGTGAGACCGATCCATAGGAGCATACGATGAATTTGTTCTTGCAATAGAACTCATCTTGGAACTTCTTCAAGCTATTGATCTTCAAGCAGTGAAGTCACTATGAAGCTTTGATCTTTTGTATCTTTTGAGCTTGGAGTAATTAGGCTAATATCACAACCTTAAGAAAAATATGATTTCATGTTAACCTCAGGACTCAAAATGAAGAGACTCAAAGAAAATATGGTAAATGGAGCTTTTCGACTCTTGGTAGATGCACCAAAATGTTAGCACTGAGCAGAAGGGTTGGGTTGTGTCAACCTTCAACCCAGCATAACTATTTCAAACCACTTTGACTGGAAGTTAGCCCTTCCAATCTAAGAGGGCTCTCTAAAAATACTTTATCAAATTCACTTTAATCAATTTGAAACTATAGATGGCTAACTCCAATTAATTTTTATGTAGTTTTACAGATGAAGGAGAATGTGATACCTACCAACATTGGGAATGGAGTCGAATAAAAGAAAATCATTGGCAAACGACAATGTTTAATGGAAACTGAGGCATTTTTGGCTTTAAAACTGATGTCAAATAAACATTCATAATCATACATAGAAAATGAAGGAAGTTGGAGCACTTGACATGAATTGCAAGTAATCAAAATTCTATGAACACTAATAGCAACACAGAAAACATGATACGAACACATAAAGCCATAACACGAGTCTCAGGTCTAAAACAAAGTTGTTGCGTATATATATTAGCTGGATCAAAATTTTACATAGAGTTAGCTTCTCACATTATTGATCCCCCATTTCTCATCTTTCCTTATGAATATATACAATGATAGGTTTAAAATCCAATGCCTAATGCAGATCAACTACTGAGCAATACTTGACACATATCTTAACACTATGCTTCCACATAATCTAGCTGAGTTGAGTTGCAATTCATAAAAGTATGGAATGCTAAGTATACTTGGCAAATCTATTTGAAAAATAAGTCTTCAAACTATTTGTTGTCTCATGCTACCACCTCTTGAATCCCCAAATATCAAATCCTAGCATGGAGAGTCGTAATCCATCCCTTGTTGAAGATAGAGTCCTATTACAATACCTTAGGAATAAAATATTTGAAAATTTTGTCCATATCCTATTATCTAGGATTTGATTTTTGACCCACTAAAAATGAGGAAACTGAAGAGTAAATTATGGGATTTGAGACAATATTAATCATTATTCATTATCCAAATCAATTTGGAGTCAACATTGCTGAGCTGGACCTCCACCAAGACAAATTTCAAAATTTCTGCAGCAAATCTGGCGAGGAAAAATTATGTAAAATAGGCCTCAAAGATAAATGTGTATCTTTCAAACCATGATAGATGTGTACAAACTAAGGGAGGATTTTGTAGACAAGATTGTCTAGAAAGACAAATTCCTTAAGAATTCCACAATTCCTTTCCATTTGGTAAGAAAAAAGCTTGAAGTTGACTACTAAAACAATCATTTCTAGAATTTCTGTAGAAAAAATTGGTAGCACGTTACAAAAAACACCCTTCTGCTACCATTATGATGTTTCTGAAAGTTCCGAGGTATTCACTAATGTTTTCTAGCTAAATAAATTCCATTAGAACTGCCTTAGCTAAGATTTTTACTTGCATTCTCCTCCATGAAAAGCTATAGAAATTCCGTAGAAAATATCTAGCTTCATTATGGGAAGCTACTATGAAACTGTGAAATTTATGAGTTTTTGATCTTTTATGATTTCTTGTTTCCCCTTATCACTTCTACTAGCCTGTTCAACTATGCATAATGGTGAAACTATTAGTTAAACATAGTATAGGCAAAAATGAGTGTTTTACCATATTTAAGGAGTGCCATCTACTACAACAAAAATTTTCATATTTCTTGATACTCAAATATACCTATGATAACATTGGCTCCAACTAGGGATGATGTCCCCACTATCGGGTAGAAAAGAACAAGAAGCTTTAGTGCCTGACCATTGGGTTGATGCCAATTTGAAGACTACCTTCAAACCCACTCACCAAACTGAAAAGAAAATTGCAAACCAATTGGAAGCCAACTACTACTTCTGCAATATGATATCAAACTATTTTACAAACTAAAACTGACATTACAAAATGTATTCTAAAGATTAAGGAAATGATTTCCTAATAAGCTTATTTATGTATCAATAACCCTACTCTAACATCTCAAAACCTGCCTACTTAATTCAAGCAATATGAAGCCTCCAGTATAGCTAGTCAAAGAGTTGATTCAGTGCCTAGGCTCCTTGATTGTATTTAAGTGGAACATCTGTTGGCAACTCAGAATAAAAACTGAATCCATCACCTGAGCTTATAACTGAAAGAGACTCCACCTTCACTGATGACTCGAAAAGATTTAAAAAAGGATCTTCATAATTATGAAAAATCACCTCTCCTTGATATGTAAAACCATGAGGGTTAAATTTATTCATAACTAATGGCTTCTTTTGTCCTATATCTTCAATTCAAAGAACATCATCAAATAAAAAGACAACAATAGATGTGCCTTCCCTTTCATGTAAATCAACAAAACCATCCACGCATCCTTGAACATCTTCAAACATGACATCCATATTGTGTGTATCAAAACTAATATTTTGCTTATCAAATAGATCAGATATAACCTTTGGTAGTTTTGCTTGAGGAATATCATCTTGATGGTGAACACTAACAACTCCTATACAAACAACTTTATGCATATCATCCATGTCATTTTGATGATCCCCAAATAGAATATGTAAAACCTCTATATTCATCTCTTCATGTGGCCTGAGTTTACCTATAAGTGAACTCTCATGCACTTTAACCGAGACAACATCATTATGATTTTCAATGGAAAAATGTTCTTGTCTTGATCATCATGACAACTAGCTTGTGAAGAAAATTCATAAAATTCCTCTAATATCTCATCATTATCCATACATTGTACATAATCATTAATACTTTAATATCGAATGAATCCTTTCCAAAAATTACAACAGTCTTGAAATAGTGGTGATGAAGGATGAGACTTCCCATAATGTCCAAAAAATATTCTACAGAAATCTTTAAGAGAACACAAGCTTCCTGATGGAAACCCCACATACCATACACTAGCTTTGTCTTCTAGGGTAGCCATAAACATCCTCATGAGGCAATCCTTATGAAACTCAACCCTCAATCTACATACATTTATATGGAATTCAACCAAACACATACCGACATCATCTTTGAACATGGGAAGATGGGTTGACCAATCAACAAAGGGCATAGGATTTGGAAAACCATGGATGTGAGACCAATCCATAGGAACATACCAGGGATTTATTCTTGCAGTAGAACTCATCTTGGAACTTCTTCAAGCTACTAATCTTCAAGTAGTGAAGTCACCATGAAGCTTTGATCTTCTGTATCTTTTGAGATTTGAATAACCAGGGTAATATCATAACCTTAAGAAAACTCCGATTTCATGTTACCTTCAGGACTCAAAATGAAGAGACTCAAAGAAAATATGGGAAATGGAGCTTTTAGACTCTCGGTAGATGCACCAAAATGTTATCACTGAGAAAAAGGGTTGGGTTGTGTCAACCTTCAACCCAACATAACTATTTCAAACCACTTTGACTGGAAGTTAGCCCTTCCAATCTAAAAGGGCTCTCTCAAAACACTTTATCAAATTCACTTTAATCAACTCAAAACTACATATGGAAAACTCTAATTTATTTTTATGTAGTTTTATAGATGAAAGATAATGTGATGCCTACCAACATTGGGCATGGAGTCGGATAAAAGAAAATCATTGGCAAACAACAACGTTTAGTGGAAATTGAGGCATTTCTAGCTTTAAAATTGATGTAAAATAAACATTCACAGTCATACATAGAAAATGAAGGAAGTTGGAGCACTTGACATGAATTCCAAGTAATCAAAATACTAAGAACAATGACAACAACACAGAAAACATGATAAGAACACATAAAGCCATAACACGAGTCTCAGGTCTAAAACAAAGTTGTTGCAATATATATTAGCTCGATCAAAATTTTACATAGATTCAACTTCTCACATTATTGATCCCCCATTTCTCATCTGTCCCTATGAATATATGCAATGAGAGGTTTAAAATCCAACGTCTAATACAGATCAACTACTGAGCAATACTTGACACATATCTTAACACTATGCTACCAAATAATCTAGCTAAGTTGAGTTGTCATTCATAAAAGTATGGAATGCTAAGTATACTTGACAAATCTATTTGAAAAATAAGTCTTCAAACTATTGGTTGTCTCATGCTGCCACCTCTTGAATTCCCAAATATCAAATCCTAGTATGGGGAGTCGAAATCCATCCTTTGTTGAAGATAGAGTCCTATTGCAATACTTCAGGAATAAAATATTTGAAAAATCTGTCTATATCCTATTATCTAGGATTTGATGTTTGACCCACTAAAAATGAGGAAACTGAAGAGTAAATTATGGGATTTTAGATAATATTAATCAATCTTCGTTATCCAAATCAATTTGGATTCAGCCTTGTTGAGTTGGACCTCCAACAAGTTGAATTTCAACATTTCTACAACAAATTTGACTGGGAAAATTTCTGTAAAATATGCCTCAAAGGTAAATGCGTATATTTCAAACCTTCATAGCCATGTAAAACCAGAGAGAGTATTTTGTAGATGATCTCATGCTGAACAAAAAATTCCTTTATATTTCCAAACTTACTTTCCATTTGGTTAGAAAACAAGCTTGAAGTTGACTACTAAAACAGTCATTTCTAGAATTTCCGTAGCAAAAATTGGTAGAAAGTTACAAAAAACACCCTTATACCATTATGATATTTATGAAATTTTTGAAGTCTTCAATGATGTTTTTTTAGCTAAGCACATGCCATTAGAACTCCCTTAGCTGAGATTTTGATTTGCATTCTCCCCCATGAAAAGCTACAAAAATTCCGTAGCAAATATCCAGCTTAACTTTGGGGATTTGCTATGAAACTATGAAATTTATGACTTTTTGTGTCTCCTTATCACTTTTAATAAAATTTTCAACTATGCATAATGCTGAAACTATTAGTTAAACATAGTATATGAAAAAATCAAGGTTTTACCATATTCAACGATTTCCATCTACTACAGTAAAAATATTTAGATTTCTTGATACTCAAAAATATTTATATTTCTTGATACTCAAATATACCTATGATAACAAAATCATTCAACATGGTCTAATTGAGTAAAATCCACTATCAAACACAAGAAAACCTACCACTGAGGACTACAAGCTCTAGGGTACTAGACATTTTGTAGACCTACATCCCAGATAAAGTGTTGATGTTGATAGGAAGAGATCCATTGAAGGAGGGCCTTGATGTATCCCCCTTCAATTGACATGACACTAATAATAAGCAAGGATAATTTTAGGGACTAATATTCCCAGGTAGGCTAATTTTCCATGCTTTTCGAAAATAAAAGACTCACAAATTTCCATGTATTCTAAAAATGTTTTTTCCCAATTTAAAAGTGTCAAATTATTTTAGCATAAAACCAACAAAAAATTATATAAACTAACATAAAATCATTAGAGATATAACTATGGTTACAAAAATATTACCAAACACTTTACAATTTTCATATTAGGAACTAGTAATATTCACCAAGGTTTCTAAACTTTAAGATAAACTCCCATAATTAAAATTTTCTTTGACACTAAGATGAGGTCTATGATGATAGAAACTAAAGCATTGATGCACTAATGGCATAGAGATGGCTGACACAAAATGTATAACAAAAATTGAAAATTGTTGACTCTCCCTATGACTTCCCTTGAACATCTAATAATAGGACCTAAATATGAACTTGGTAGTATGGGTTGAGAATACCAAACATAAACATTGATGACATAGGAGGCATAAACAAAACCCATAGACTAGAAGAGTAACCAAATGGGTGAGAT
This sequence comes from Pinus taeda, assembly GCA_000404065.3. Classification (NCBI taxonomy): domain Eukaryota; kingdom Viridiplantae; phylum Streptophyta; class Pinopsida; order Pinales; family Pinaceae; genus Pinus; species Pinus taeda. Next base: position 234,569 of record APFE031639124.1, on the reverse strand, counting down.
ATTGACTCAATAATAAAGTGTCTCAAATCATGCTGATGATGTGGCTCTAAACCCCATCAAAACCAACTACGGGGGAATGACTCAAACAAGTGCCATGTTCAAGGGTGATGTACAATTGTCATGATACAACATAGAATAAAACATGCTTCCCCCCTTCCATTTTTGTATAGTGGATCCCCTTCATAGTTTAGCAAGCATGGAAGAGAAGACTAGTGAGATTGATAGGTATCTTTTTCATTCAGTTTTAACAAGCTTGAAAAAGAAGTAAACAAATACTTAGATTGGTGTATTTTTCATGAGTTTTATAGTGAGGATGAAAAAGAGATAAAAGTATAATCATGTCCATCTCATGGTTTAACAATCATGAGAACGGAAAATATATTACTCATCAGCTTTCATTTTGATTGATGTGTAGGAAATAATGGAGAGAACTCAACCTTTTTAGGTAGGTTTAATGAGGGTGAAAACATGAAAAAATAAGCTCAACATTTTCATTATTAAATGAGCATGAAGAGGATGCCAAAGAAAATATTTTTTGAGAGAGAAAAGTGGTATAAGTGCATGCATCTTGTTATGAGGTTGCAGAAACCAACCCAACCAAAATAGGAGGTAGTGACAAAGTGTCTTCCAATGGAGATCCATTCATCGCAATGGTCTCTTTGAAATGGTGATATGGGTTGCAAGATGGAGGCAATATATATTCAATGGAAAGAGGTTAAACACAATTTCAAGGTTCACAAGCAAAAAGAAGGAAAGCATCATTATTACATCATCTAACAAGAGATTGAAGATTGTGAGCATTGTAAACCAAAAAGTAATGATAAAAGAGTGGGGACCCCTTATAAGGTAATTATGGAAAAAAATAAGAGAAAAGGAGAGGCATGATGCTCAATTACGATGTCATAGTGGGTACTAAAGTGGATAGATTGACTTGCAAATGAACACAACAGGGACACCAAAACAAAAATAAAGTGTTATTTTAGGGTTTCCATGAAGGGTAGGCTCTTTTACACAAGTTACGACGTGCAAAAATGAATATTTAACACCATAGTCATGGGGGGTGGTCCATAAGGCATAATGAAATGGTGTGGTAAAATTTAGTAGTGAAGTGACAATATTGGTAAATCCTAACCCTATATGTCAGTGTTAATAGTATACCTCAAGATGTTGTTTTTATGTCTTTTTTGTTTTGTTTTATGATGTATTATATACATATATAGAAAGCATGACACAATTTGATAGGTTACACAATATACTACCCAAGCATATTCTAAGGGTTCCAATTGATGTATATGAAATCATATGTGTTTTTAGGCAAAATAGGCCGCACCATGATGGGGCCATACCATATCCAATTGAATTTTAACTTTCCTAAAGGTGATTCTAGAAAAATTCAAGAACCATAGCATTATTAGGGACTACTTGAGCACATAAAGAGTAATGGTCTCATGAGATACTATAACTCCTTGATGAATATGATAAAGACACAAAGAAGGTATAATACATTCATAGATGGGGGAGTTGAGTGGATAACGCGACAGCAAGCTCAGTGCTAGAAATCCTAGACGTGGCTTGGTCCAAGGGTGGGACTTCATTTGATGACTTAGGAAATTCCCCTTGCATAAATTCAATATTTTATTGCCAAGCTCCATCATTTCCAACTTTGGGAGAGTAGAGGAATCATGAGGCATAGTCTTCCATGGTTTATTGTGTGAAGCCATGACCTGCAAGATGGCCCTATTTGAAGTAAATTCAATATCAAGGGAGTAATGTGAAACTAATGGAGTGATTAATCATGTGAAAAGAGTATCCTGATCATATTCCATATTAATATGGAGTATCTAAGCAATGACATCATATGGTGGTGGTACCACTAAAGAGGGTATTACTTCCACAAGAGGTGGCATTGTGCCTCCAGGATATTCATCAAGGATCATGAGGTCGAAGGGACTAACTCTTGACAAAAGAGATCATGTGAATGGTGGAAGCAGATGGAGATGGGTTACGTGGAGGAAGGGGAAATGTACCCATTAACAAAGATTCTTTGAACATAATTTCTCCAATACTTTCAACATTAAGAGTGGAATCTCTTACAAGTAAGACCAATTTACTATTATGGACATGCAACTTAGGCTTGCAGAAGGGAAAGTATTCAATAGACACTATTTTTCCATAATGGGTGAACACCATGGCATGAAATATGGATTACAAAATAGAAATCATGACATAGAACCAGCTTCACTCAAGAAAGAGGTTATAGTTTAAGGGTGCATCAATGACATTAACCTAAATTGAGATCATTTTTCCCTCTAACTCATTAGGAAAAGTAGGAAAATCCCCTTAAGGTTGGAAGGTATGCTCATGAAAGGGATTTATGCATAATTAGGTGGAGACTAAGTTGGTGAACCTAAATATTTCTAGCACTTCTATGGCATGATAAAAGTATATGCCCCCTTATCCAAGATTGTTTGATAAACATTATGTCTAAAGATGTGGACCATTATCTGGAAGGCCGAATGATGTGGAAGGCAAGATTAATGAATTTGAATCTGATGGGTCTACTCCACAAATAGAATTTAAGAATAATTTATGTTACATTGGTAAAATTTGCAAATATTCAAGTGTAAATATTGGAGCAAGGGCCTGGGTATAATCATGAACAATACTATAGTTGTGAGCGGCCTGCACATTGGGATTGTGCATAGTATTACAAAGTGGGCCTTTAGGAGGGCTTGAAAAAGTGTTCAACCATGGTTAATAAAATTGAAGAATACCATCAAGTGAAGGAGGATTCACTAGTTCCAATGTGGAAGTACCACTCTCAAGATTCTCATAGTTGTATTCTTTGGTTGTGACATTGATGAGATGTTCCACCATATATATATCTTGCATGGATGATTAGGCATTTTTAGAAGAATCCCCCACCCCCCTTTCTAAGGAGGTGGAGGGTTCAAAACCATATGTTGTTGCAGGGACAAATATAGATTTGTCAGAACAAAAAGTTGATGAGCAGTAGGTTGTTGCAAGAAATAACTATCGATCTCATCCATCTGGGGGAAATCATGAGTAAGGTGGTCTTCTCCATAAATCTTTCAAGGAAAGCAATTTTTTTCTTATTTTATTGGGTACCACCCCATGGGGGCTTCACTGGGGGAACAATACCATACCAGGTGCATTCATAATGAGGGATATATATTAAGGAAAAAGTTCCATAATATATTGACCATATAATAGGGGATACATGGTTTTTATATTGGTAAGTATAAAAAATTGAGCTCAAAGTTAATGAAAAGATATCAAGGGGCATAAAAAATGTTAATGAAAAAATGGATACCTACAATATCTAGTCAAAGTATAGGTTTTTTAAATTGGGAAGATGTATTGGGTTCGTATTGGTAGGGGCTTAAATAATGTGACTTTTAGAGGTATTTTCCAATATGTAGTAAAATTAAGGGTAATTTTTAGTATGCCATGAACACACGTGATATGTCAAAGGTTCATTGAGTGAAGTCCTTGTGTACCACTACCAATGGTCTCATGGTTTTTGGGTTCTCCTTGTTCATTATTCGAAGGTTTGTTGGAATTTTTCATTTTCTTCTTACTTCTTGGCTGCTGAGGATTCTTTCCAAATATGGACTATATAGATTTTACCTTGAAGGAGGGAACATGAGCACTAGGATATTGAGAGACAGGTTTAGCAGTCAGGGCATTAGAAGAAATCTTCATTTTCCCCATCTGTGTGGCTATTTGGCCTATGATTCCTTAGGATACGAACACCCCTACACCATCAACATTGGTTCTGAGCATGGGATTCAAAGGATCAATTGATGATTAAGGATCATTAATAATGATCAAATATAGAGTAAATGTTAGAGAATAAATCAAGTTTAGTTGATGGGCACACATGATGGACACGATGGCTTGTTCCTTGGTTTGGGCTCTTACCTTAGCCACATATTTAACAATATTAGGAAATAGGGACTTGGTAAACCATTCACTTAACAACTCATCAAAAAAATTGATTACAAATAGGCTTCATATTCTTTTCCACTCCTAAATATGATTAGGAATGTCAGGGGATGTTTCCTGGCAGATGTTAGTGAGAATGTTGGTTCTAGTGTCATACCTAACAAGAAGTTGATAATGGTTAACAAAGGAATGGGATAAAGTCATGAAGTTATCATAAGCGATGCTCTTAATATCAATGTACCATTTAATGACATCATCGGTAACAATCCACTAGAAAAGACACAACCTAATGCTACTGTCCATGAAAGATTTGGATGAGCACCATAAGTGGTAAGTGCTAATGTGGGATTGTAATGCCCTACTTGATCCTATCATGCTAATTTTTATTAATGTTTAATTAACCTAAAAATATTGACTTATAATTATTAATTAGTATTGGTATATACCTACACTTGTGAATCTGTAATTTTATTTTACAAATATGAATTTTATTATTTATTATTATTCAATTCCCAAGGTATCTTCTCAAACTTACGTTTGGATAACATATGGTCTTATATAGTTTATTTATAAATTAAATATCCTTACTTCAATTCACAAGGTATCTTCTCAAATTTACTCTTGGATAAAATATGGTCTTCTTCAATTTATTTCTAACTTAATATCAATATTTTAATTCCCAACATTTTCCAAGTTGTCTTATCCAATTTCATTCTGAATTAAATATTAATACCTTCATTCCCAAAGTGTCTTCTCAATTTATTTTAAGATAATATATGGAAAGGAAACTCAAGATAATTAAATTAAAAGGATGGTGGGGGGTGGGGGCCCCCACGGGGGGCTGGTATTCATGGCATTTATGGTAGATGGTTGAGGTGGATGAGAGGAAGAAATATAAAGGAGCTAAGGATGAGAAGAGAAGGGGGTATTGTTGTTCTTTATTTTGGCATTGGAGGATCTTAGTTTTGGGAGGATGAATGTGGAGAAGGAGAAGGGAGAGAATGGAGAGATAAATGAGAGAAATCAAACTTGTATATATTGGAAAGTGTTGGTTTTAACTTGGACACACTACAATTGGCTGGACTTGGGCTCGAAGGGCTAGGGAACTTTTGGAGGTTTCTAGGCTAGGAAATCATTCCTAGTTGGCTGGTAGGTAAATTCAGTCGGGTAGCCTAGCAGAAGCATCTCAACCAAGCTATTGATACATGTATTCTTCCATTTACTGATTATTTATGTAAATTGTTGCAATGAAATTTCTTACGTGTTTAATATGTTGTAAATAAAATATTTTGTATATTATCCTTAAATAGACTTTAAGTTATAAATTGATATATTTATACTAAGAAGAATTATATATTTATAAGAATGATAATGATATATTTATATTTATGTTTATGTGGTAAAATAATAATAATAATAGTTTGATCCATTCTTTCCCCAGTTAAAATATTTCATTAAGATGTGTTTGTATTGGAAATGTCTTGATTTTAAGAGAGAGCGGGTTTCCAAGACACGTGCTAAAAAACTACAGATAGAACACTGTGAGTTAATAGTCATTTGTCGTTGAATTGTAAATGATAAGATTGTAGTTAGTAAGATTTATAAGATATAAAGTACTAAAAAAATTGATTATCAATGATGTAATAAGAAAAAAAAATTATTATCATTGTTTCAAAAGATAGGAATGAGTTTCAAATTGAGAAAAATAAGATGGGTAGTTTGTGATTTTTTTTTCACTCAAATGCGTTAGTAATTTTAAAAAATGCTCATGCTTTGGTAGCTATCTATTTCCCTCGGGATGAGGTTAACAAGCTACACTGTACAAAGGCTAACTCTTTATCCATAGTTCAAAGAAAAGAAAACACTATATTCTGTAGTGGATATAATTAACATTATTTTAGATTATTTTTAGATTAAGACCAAGCAAATCCATGGCAGACAATTTATATAATTAGATATTAAAAGCTCATAAGATAAGTAAAATCCAATTATACAAAGTTTAAGAAGCACGTGAACTTAAATCAAAACATAAAGAAAAATAAATAAAATCTAAACTAAATAGGTAATTGTATGAAAATAACATTTTAATGAACAAAAGAGAAAGTATGGTAAAAAGTTCACAATTATAAATAAGACAGAAAGAAAGAAAGTAAGTAATAAATTAAATATGCTATTTGTACAAATAAATGAAAAGAAATGATTATATAAAAACAAGCTAAATTACAAAATGAGAGTATAATATAATTAATGAGTGAGTAAAAAGGAATTACCAAAGGTTTCAACAAAGAATAAAATAAATTAACAAAGAATAAAATAAATTAAAAATAGTAAGAGACTTAATGGAGAATAAATAAAGAAATAACAAATAATTGGATAAATTATAAGAAAATAAATACACGTGTTAATAAAATGATAAAAATGAGAAAGAAGTAAATAATGTGTGAAAAAATAGGTTAGCTAAATAAGAATGGTATATAAATGGTAAATGTGTAATAACAATGTGAAGGATCATGTAAAGAGTGAATGAATCAAATATAAAAGAGTAAAGAACATAGAATGGGAAAGTAAAACAAAAATAGTAGAAAAGTGAATTAATAAGAAATTATTAAAATAAATTAGGAAAATAGTAATAAGTGAGAGAAAGAAGCAAGAGTAGAATAATGTGCAATCAAAAAGTTATATATATAAAAGATTCAAAAACAAGTGTGTTAACAAAGGGGACACCAAATAAAAATAAAAAAGAACAATAATAAAAAAAAGAGAATCAAATATAAAAATGGAACAATAAATGATAAAAGGATAATCAACAGTTTTGTCATAATTTGAAGATATTTTTCCCAAGGAATTTCCACAGAGATTGATTTCACAATCGAACTAAAAACTTATTGGAAAGCTAATATCCAAGACACCCTATAGGATGATAGCTCAAGAACTTTGGGAGTTGCAGATGCAATTAAAAGAGCTATTAGATTTAGGATTTATTAGACCTACTATTTCACCTTAAGGTGTGTTGGTGATTTTAATCAAGAAGAAGGATGGTTCATCAAGATTGCACATGGATTATAAGGACTTGAATTGAGCCACCAAAAATATTAGGTACCAGATACCCAAAATAAATGACCTCATCTACCAAATGAAGGGAGTAGCGGTTTTGTCAAAGATCAATTTGTGATGTGGATACCACCAATTGAGGACTAACAAGGGTGACATCCCAAAAACTGCATTTCAGACTTGGTTTGGGCACTATGAGTTCGTAGTTGTACAATTTGGTTTGACCAATGCACCAACAATGTTCATCAACCTCATGAATGGCATGTTCCGGAAGTACTTGGAACCAATTTTTACAAGTCTTTTGGACAACATTCTTGTATATTCCAAGAATGAAAAGGAGCATGAAGAGAACCTAAGGGTTATAATGACATGCTTAAGGGAAAATCAGTTGCATGGAAAATTATGAAAATGTTCCTTATTTTAGAAGAAAATCATTATCTTAGAAAAATCATTTTAGGAGAAAGTATATCACTTGACTCAAAAAATTTAAAAGGCATAATGGATTGACCAATGTTGAAAAATTCTCATGAGGTGGATAGCTTCATGGGGCTAGTAGGTTATTATCGTAGATTTGTGGAAGGTTTTCAAATATTGCAAAACCCATTACCACATTACAATGAAAGGGGGGTTATGTATGAATGGACATATGAATGATACTACCTTCACTGAACTAAAGAGATGACTAACTAGTGCATCAATCCTTCAAGTTCCTGACATTAAAAAAGACTTCACTATTTACATAGATGCTTCAAAGAAAGGATTGGGAGTAGTGTTGATGCCAGAAGTGGAGTAATAGCTTACGCATCTAGAAAACTAAAAAAACATGAAGATTTATATGCTACCAATGAACTAGAGTTAGTATAAGTGATGTTGAATTTGAAACTATGGAGATGCTACCTCATCAGAAGAAACTTTGATTTAAGAACTGATCATCAGAGCTTGAAGCACCTCTTCACTCAAAGGGATTTGAATTCTAGACAAAGGTGGTCGAATGAATTCATGAGTGAGTATGATTTTTGGATATCATACATTAAGGGAAAGGATAATGTGGTGGTCGATGCACTACACAGGAGACCACACACCTTCTCCCTAGTACTCTTGAGGGTCAATTTGAGGGAATGTGTGTTCGAGAACCTCTTTGAAGATAATTGGTATCTAAAGGTTATATCAACATTCCAATGTGGGAAGAAGATAAAACCAAAGCTTGAGGGTTGTGTCCTTAAACCAGATGGACTATTGAGATTTCAAGGGAGAATATACATCCCTAAGGAAGGGGGTATAAGAAGAACCATCTTCAAAGAGTCACATAGAGAACTCTATTGTGCACATCCTGGAGTGGAGAAGATGTATGAAGGCATGAAGAAACTCTTCTTTTGGGTAGGAATGAAGCACAACATTGATATGAACTTAAACATGAACGCAACAACTTACAAATATAATCATAAACATAGAGATGTAGTAGAAAAACACTTCATTTAATTAATAGAAAAATACTAAACTATGCTTACAAACATAATGGAAATAAGATAGCTCGGGCGATGGTAGCTTGTCTCTGAGAAGAGATGTAGAAGCTACGTGCATATGAACTATGTTACAATGAGGCTCAAGGGTCTATTTATTATTGGAAAACATGAGAAAACCCTAAACAACAAAACCCTAACCCCAATAAATGTAACACCGAGAGTATGTGCACCCCATTCAGTTAGTTGGGCAGCCAACTTCCTAGGGTCATAACTTATTCATATTATCTCTGTTTGGCACGTACGATACCTTGTTGGAAAGGACTCATCAAGTACTACAAGTTTCACAATAAGGCCCTAACTAAGGCTATCATCTTGTCGCAAACCCCAAAAAAATGTCCTTTAGGGGTCAAAATTGCTTCGAAAGTTCATGACTCAAAAAACTGCTAAAAATAGTAAATGATGAAATGAAAAAAGAAACATATGAAATTGATTGGGGGGTCTAGGTGGAATAGGCAAGTGGCCACCAATATCCACCTATATCATTCCTCCCTCCTTAGGAAGAAATGGTGCCCATTATGTGTAGAGCCTCCATGAGGTGAGGAAATTTCTATTGAACATCGTCCCTGGTGACCACTTGCCCTGGTGAAGGAATTAGCCTAATTTGACAACTCAATATAATGATATTGTCTATTGGTGAGTGTTATTAATCTATGTGTCCATGATATGATCAATTGTGGTTTGTTCCATTTGGTCTAGGTTGAGCCCTGTTGATGTGAGTTGTTCTGCAATGTTAGATGTGTCAAACAATGGTGGAAAGTATGGTCGAAGGCGATCTACATTGAACACTGGGTGCAGACCAATGAATGGTGGGATGCTAAGCTCAAAGGAATTGTCACCGACAACCTTGGTGATGGTGTATGGCCCATATCAAAGTGGACGAAGATTGAAATGGGGTCTAGCAAGGCGCTCCTTCTGCAAATGTAGCCAAAATTTGTTGCCCACCTAAAACCTGTGTAGCACTCGATGTTGATCATGGTGTTGCTTGTACTTTCCATTGGCTCTATCTAATATATCATGGAATTGTTGGAATATGTGTTGAATGTACTTAATGAAGTTGTTAGCCCTTTCAGCTTTGGACTGAACGTGAGCCGAATCTACCTGAGTGGCTACAAATGGTATGGCCACATAAGGCAAATCCCAACCCTACCTGAAAGGGGTTGTGGCCTCTTGAGTTGTGGAGATATTTGTTGAAGCTATGTTGGAAATAGGGGAGACTTTCATCCCACATGCGTGGATGCTTCAAGTTATACATGCATAGAATGTGTACAGTCATCCTGTTGACAACCTCTATTTGGCCATCAGTTTGGGGATGGAAATTCGTGGACTTAGTAAGTTTTGTATCCTGCATCAACCAGAGACTTGGACTAAAATGAAGTTAGGAATCTACTATCCCAATCTGAGACAATGGACTGTGGGATCCCAAAGTGTACCCACATTCGCTCAAAGAAGAGCTTAACTGTGGCGTCTACTGTGGTACTCTTCTTGCAGGCCACGATGATGGTCATATTAGAGAATCTGTCGATGACCACGAAAATACAATTGTTGTTTTTCTTAGTAGAAGGAAGGTCGGACATGTAATCCATGGAGAAGGATTCCCATGGTCGGATAGGAGTAGGTAGAGGAGTATACAGGTCTTGTTTCTTGATGGTTGGTTTGGCAATAGCACAGGTAGTGCAAGATCTAATGTACTTCCCAACATCCTGATGAATTTTTGGCAAATAAAAATACTTTTGCAATACCACCACTATTTTCTCTACTCTAAAATGTCTAGTAACTCGACTGTAGTGTGCCTCCCAAATCATCTTAGCATTCTCACTTGAAGGAACATAGATGTGTACCAGGTGGCATAACAATGCATCTTGAAGGTGAAAATTTGGAACTTGCTTCCCTTTCAGGAGTGTCTGGTATATGTTGCTGAATTATGGATCGCTCTTGCAAAGATGCGCCCCAATGTCTCGTTCCCGCAGGAGTTGAGCACAGTTATCAGCGCCATGACCGGTGGTCGGATGAGGCAATCAACAACGTTATTGGTTCTTCCCTTCTTATAATTAATGTTCAAATGGAACTGTTGTAGATAGGTGGACCATTTCTGATGGCGATCATTCTACAACTTCCCTTGTGTATGCATAAACTATAGAAGTTAGTGGTCTATGTGGATGATCTTTTCCTTCCCCAGAATGTAATGCTTCCATTGACGGCAAGCTCACATAATCAAATACATTTCTTTTTTGTAAGTGGATTACTTTCGGATTGTGTCTGAAGTGTCTCACTGTGGTAAGCCATTGGATGCCCATGCTGCATAAGAACCACACCAATAACATAGTCTCAATCTCAAATGGTTGTTGCAAGTTTGGTAATTTGAGCACTGGTGTAGAACAAAGGTGACTCTTCAACTCAAAGAATGCTTTTTGTTGGGTTTCCGACAAAAAACACTTTTTTTTCGCTCCACCCTTGGTGACTTGACTTAAAGGCCAAGTGATATGAGAGAACCCCAACATGAACCTATGGTAGAAATTGGCAATTCTCAAAAAGCTGTAGAGCTCTGTTAGAGTGGTTGGGGTTGGTCAATCTTGAATGACTTGTATCTTAGATGGGTCCACATGTACACCCTTCTCATCAATGATATATCCCTGATATTGAACCTGGGTTAGACGAAAGGTGCATTTATCCAAGTTAGCACACAACTTGTGTTTTTGTAGGGCTTGAAGGACCTGCCAAATATGGTGGAGGTGCTCTTCCCAACATTGGCTGAAGATCAAGATGTCATCTAAATACACCACCATGAATGCATTAGTGAAGGGTCACAAGATGTTTTTCATCAGTCTCATGAAGGTTTCAGGTGTCTTCATCAATCCGAACAGCATGACCAATCATTCAAAAAGGACCTCCTTGGATTTGAAGGTAGTTTTCCACACATTAGAGGGCTCGATAGGCACATGATGATAACCTGAATTCAAGTCAATCTTGCTAAAATGTTTTGTCCCTTTGAGCTGGTCCAAAAGGTCATCAATTCATGGGATTAGGTACCTATTTTGAACAATGATCTTGTTCAGCGCCCGATAGTCAATACAGAGTCTCCAGGTCCCATCCTTTTTTTGTACCAATACAATCAAGCACCCATAAGGTGATGAGCTTGGCCTGACGTGCCCTTTATATAATAGTTTCTGAATCTGCCTCTTGATGTCATCATTCTTTAGAACACAACATCGATAGATCAGTCCATTGGGTGGCAACATGTCAGACTAATGGAGTGCTTGACTTGATAATGCAAATATACCCTTGTAGGTGAGGAGAAAATGTCCCTGCACTCCTCTATGATCTTGTCCATCTATTGTTGCTATGCAAAAGGGCCATAGCCTAGAAGTTGTGGCCACAACCTTCTTATTCCCAGGGGTGGAATCATAAGGAAAACTAATTTCCTGATCTGGGAAATGATCTAACTGTATTTCTTTGTAGTGATCAAAGAGATGGAAGTAGGTGTGGCTACCTCCTATATCCCATACAACTTATTAGCCAAAGTAATAATCACAGAGTGAGGTCTAGAATCATATACAACATATCACTTCTACAAGTATGGCTATCCTAAAAAGACAACACAAACTTCAAGAGGAGCAATGTCACATAGTACCTCATCCATAAAGGGCTTGTTGTTGTAGGGAATACAACACTATTGGTTGATGGCAAGACCATATCCTTGGTGAGCCACCCGATGGTGTACGACTGTGGATGTGTTGTAGTATTTAGGCCTAATCACTTCATGACCTCTACTAAAATGAGGTCCTTTTGGCTCTTTCTATCGACAATGAACTATAGAGGAGAACCCTTAACCCACATTTGTGAGTGGAAGAGGCATTCCTCCTCCTATGGATCTTCAGGCTTGAAAATATTCTAGATCTTGGTGGTGGCCATGGTGGAACTAGGCTCTGCATCAATGATCTACTTCCCTTTTTCAGTTCCCTTATTGAGTTCTAATTCAGAGTCAGAATCTACATCTAATTCAAAAGCCTTTAGCTTGGCCACTAGTGACTTCTTGGCCCAACACTCACTTTTATTGTGAATGGAGATCTTATGGAACTCACACCATTTTCCCGTGTCATTCTTCGTCTTCATGGTGTTGTTCTTTTCTTGTGGCTTTAGCGGTCTATCTTGGGTAGCCCCACCTTGGATCGCTCCTTTGTTCTATGGTTTAGAGGCAACTTTTCCTTGATTTCGATTTTTAGATCCAAAGTCTCACTTCTTCTGTTTTAAAATTTTCTCAATATTGACAGTGTATTGATACGCCATGCCGAGCGAGGAAATATCTAGGAACTCTATCTCATCCTGGATGTACTTGTGTAGAAAGTTGCAGTACTTGGGCACCAAACACTGCTCAATATCCTTGATACCCAACTTCGTGCAAAGGGTATGGAAAATATTTGTGAACTATGGCACATCATGGTCCCTTCCCTGCTGTAGTGTGGTCCACATTATGTATTTGTCTTCATAGCTCTCGACAGGATAAATTGTTCCTTGATGGAGTTTTAGAAATAATTCCAAGTGGGTGTGAATAAAAATAGTGAGGGTTCACTCTCATCCTTTTATTCACAGTAAGTTTCCCACCAGTCTTTGATGTCTAGGGCAGCTTTGAGAAGTGAAAAAGTAATATTTTCCCGATTAGAAATTCATGAACTAAAAAATATCCTTCCAAACAATTTAACCATTTATCTACAACTTTTGTATTTATCAAGCCTTTGAATATGGAAATATTGAATTTAACTTGTACCTTAAAAGGAGTGGCACTACCAAAGTGGCTTCTAGATGAATATGCATCACCTATGGGTAGCCATCGAAGGATCTGGGCAAAGTTATCCATCATCACCTCCCTTTGTCACTCAAGGGCTTCCTTGAGCAACATTTTGAAAGATCTCCTACACCTTCATCTTCCTTTTCTTTCGCCATGGGAGTTCATCAAGTTTTGCAAGGCTAATCTTGTAATGGTTCAACTAGCTCAAGCCTTAAATCCTTATACCCTAACCTCATTGGGGACATGGCAAACAAAAACAAAGAAAGAGCATACTTGTCTGATACCATTGATCTGAACTTAAACAAGAACACAACAACTTACATATAATCAAAACACAGAGATGTGGTAGAAACACTTCAGTTCATTAATAGAAAAGTATTGAACTATGCTTACAAATAGAATGGAAATAAGATAGCTCAAGTGATGGTATCTTATCTATGAGAAGAGATGTGGTGGCTACATGCCTCTAAAATGTGTTACAATGAGGCTCAAGGGCCTATTTAATATTAGAAAACATGAGAAAACCATAAAGAACCAAAACCCTAACCGCAAGATATGTAACACCAAGAGTTTGTGGGCCCCGTTGGGGTTAGTTGGGCAGACAACTTCCTGGGGTCATAACTTGGTCATATTATCTCCATTTGGCACGTACAATACCTTGTTAGATAGGTCTTTCTGAGTACCAAAAGCCCTTTTCTATGGCTATAGGCCAGTCACAGACCCCAAAGAAACATCGTTTAGGGGGTCAAAACTGCTCTAGAAGTTTAGGAGCCAAAAAATGGCTAAAAATAGTAAATGTTGAAATGAACAAGGAAACAGATGAAACTGACTGTGGCGTCTATGTGGAATAGGTGGGTGGAAGCAAATATCCACCTCAACCAAACATACTCTAGTTTGTCACCAAATGTCTTGAATGTCAATGAGTGAAGGTTGATCATTGCTATCTAGCAGGACTCCAACAACTGCATGACATCCCTATGTCTAAATGAGAGGTAATTTCAATGGATTTTGTTGTGGGTTTTCTACTCACATCATAGAGGCACAATTCTATATTGGATGTAATTGATAAATTGACCAAAAGCACCCATTTCATCCCAGTGAGAGACACTTACGATGTACTAAAATGACATGAGTTTTTATAAGCGAAGTTATTAAGCTACATGGGTTACCCACAAAAATTGTTTCGGATAGAGACTCTCACTTTACATCTAGGTTTTGGAGAAGTTTGTAGTTGGCGTTGGGGACTCAATTGAACATGAGCACTGCATATCATCTAGAAACGTACAAGTAGACTGAAAGAGTAAAACAGGTTATGGAATACATGCTTAGAATGTACATCATGGATAATTAGACTTAGTGTGAATGGTACTCACCATTGGTAGAGTTTTACTATAATAATAGTTAACATAGTTCAATCAAGATTCCCCCTTATCAATCTATATATGGAGGCCATGCATGATGTATTGAGTTAGGAAAAATTGGAGGACCAAGTTTATAGAATTGGTTCAAGAAATGGAGGACTAGGAAAGACAAATTCAAAAAAGTTTAAAGGTAACACAAGATAGATAGAAGAGTTATGTCGATGCACATAGGATTAATCAAAGTTATGAAGAAGGAATCCAAGATTTTATTCATATCTGACCCAAAAAAAGCAACATTCAGTTTGGGAAAGGGACAAAGTTGTTAGCTTGGTCTTTAGGACCTTTTAAAATAAAGGAGAAGATTAGACCAGTTTGCTATCATCTTGTACTACCACCCCATTTGCATAAAAAAAAATCATGACATGGTTTTTTTCATGTATATTTTGGTTGAATCTCACAAAATGGTTGGGGGGAATTATAATTCTCAAACGTGGGAACCGTAATGGTCGAACCATTATGCATATTGGATCATAGGGTTCGACAACTAAGATGTTGCATAATGGACCAGGTTAAGGTTTAGTGGGATAATTATAGATCAAGATATGCTACCTGGGAGGATGTAGAGACTATACGTCATGACTACCCCTCACTTTTTTGGCATTTTTTATGCCCATATTACTTAGAGAGCTACCTATGCTAAGGCTCTATTTGTAGTTTCATGTTGTTTTATTTATGAACGCTATGTAATATTGATGCATTTTAGTTGAACAAATGAAACTACTTATATGAATCATTTGATGGATTAGGTATTTTTTATTAAAGAATTGATGTATGAATTATTTGATGTAGGATTTACCTTATGCATGGCTTACTTGGTTATGATTTATTTTTTGTATGACTTATCAGAGTTATTGTTTTTTCATGTATGGCTTAAACAGATATGATTCATCTAATGAATGACTTATCGAAGTTATGACTTATCTAATGCAAGATTTACTTCCAGTATGTTGCTATGAAGTTCAAAATTGGCACGTGGATACTAGACTTAATCATATGAATATTAATCTCACTTATTTATATATTTTTGTCATTATTATGTATATGCATGGATGAGAACTAATCTGCAGATTGGAAAGAACTATATGATAACCAAGATCGATGCTTATGATTGGGGAATATTGATACATCCAATGAGGAATGGTATGATGTACATTGTTCTATTACAATTTGTATCTACTTTATATGCACTATTATGACATGGATAAAGTGTAAATGACAGGTGACATGACTATCTGATAGGATTATTCGATGACAAGTATCTAACCAGTGTCATAGTGTGGGCCGTATTAGGGTGTTGATGTTAGTTTTGAGGAGGGGTGGAGGAATTTCTCACCTTGCAACTTCCAAGCCTAGAATCATGGGATCCAAGCATAGAATTGTGGGATCGAAGTGAGGGAAACGCTCCCCTAGACATGTGATGATGATTGTAAGTTGCCTGCTAGGAAATTTAGGTTGATATAGTCGACGCTTCAACCATATTGGTTTTATCAATGGTTAGATCGATATAACCGATGCCATAGTATATTGTAGTAGAGGATGAATAGGATGGGAGTGGAAGTAGGTTAGGGAGGATATGAGGTTATATGTTAGTTAGAGACCCTTGATGGGAAGTGGTATCATTCCTTGACATAATTTGACTACTATATATTTTCCTATTTTGTTATGCCTTATTGTCAAACTTCTTTCAAACTCCTTGTGTCCTTTTCATTAATTTCAGGATGAAGTTTTATAAAGGAAGGATGTATGTAATTCCCTACTTGATCCTGTCAAGATAATTGTGATTAGTGTTTAATTAATATGAAAATATTAACTTATAATTATTAAGTAATATTGGTATATACGTACACTTACGAATTTTTAATTTTATTTTAGTGACATGACTTTTATTTATATGTTATTATTCAATTCCCAATGTGTGTTCTCAAATTTAATTTTCGATAAGATATCGTCTTCTCCAATTTATTTATAAATTAAATATCCATATTTCAATTCCCAAGGTTTATTCTCAAATTTACTCTTAGATAAGATATGTTCTTCTCCAATTTATTTCTAATTTAAATATCAATATTTCAATTCCCAATGTTTTTCGACATGTCTTCTCCAATTTCATTCTAAATTAAATATTAATATTTCCATTCCCAAGGTGTCTTCTCAGTTTATTTTGGGATAAGATATGGAAAGGAAAGTCAAGATCATTAAATTAAAAGGATGAGGTGGTATTCATGGCATTGATGGTAGGTGGTTGAGGTGGATGAGAGGAAGAGACATAAAGGGGAGGAGGATGAGAAGAGAAGGGGCGATTGTTGTTCTTTATTTTGTCAATGGAGGATTTTAATTTGGGGAGGAGGAATGTGGAGAAGGAGAAGGGAGAGAATGGAGAGATAAATGAGATAACTCAAACTTGGATCTATTGGAAAATGTTGGTTTTAAATTGGACACACTACAACTAATTGGGCTTGGGCTCGGATGGCCAGGGAACCTATGGCGGTTCCCTGGGCTAAGAAATAATTCGTAGCTGGCTGGGAGGCAAATTCAATTGGGTAGCCTAGTAGGAGCATCTCAACAAAGTTATAAGCATCCCAAACAAACTACTGATACATGTATTCTTCCATTTATTGATTATTTATGTAAATTGCTGCAATGAAATTTCTTACTTGTTTAATATGTTTTAAACAAAATTTTCTTGTATATTATCATCAAATAAATGTTGAGTTATAAATAGGTTATTTTCCTTCTTATTGTGATTAAATTAAATGATAAATTTGGTTTAGTTAGAAGAACTATAATAGGTCCTCACATGGATAGAGGTTCTTCTCTAGGTATATCATCGAACTTAGTTATGTTTGATGTAATTTTTGGTTTGACTGGGGCCATGTAGGATTGTTCTTTATATGATCATTCATTAGATTTGAAATATCATGACATGAAAGGGTTACTAAGAAGGGTTAGTTGAAAGGTTTCAAGTGGTGGTTCGACATGAGGAAGTGAGTTGATTAGAAGTGTTAACTCCAACACCCATGTAAACATCATGAAGGTTAATTCCCCTTTGGTGAATCTTCCCAACGAAAAAAGTATTCTCAAAATGTTGTTGACCTCCTGGGCCAAAGATTGTGTGAAAATGTTGAGAAAAAGTATTGGTACACTAAGGATTAAACATGTTTTTATGGAATTTTTTTCCCACCCCTTAGACATTCCAAAGAGAATGCATGGTTCCTTTAAGTTTAGACCCCCTTAACAATTGAATCCCCCAAGGAGATGTGAACCCACTAAAAACAAAAGTTCCCCCAACTGAGCTAGGGAATTACATGGACTTATTAAAATGATTCCAACCATATGGAAACTCATCATTTGATATGAATGTACTCCCTACAAATATGTCAGAACTTATAGTGGACCTCATGGATGCAAATGTGAATCTAGAGTTTGAACCTCCAAATTGTGATATAGCTATCCTACTCATAGTTGTGTTATAGCCTCTACCAAAGATGAATGGAGTGGGTATGGTTGATGTTGTGGAGGTACCCATAGTGGATATGCTAAATGGAGAGAAAAATGATCTTGAAATATTCTTTCATAATAAGAATGCACTCTCAATAGACATAGTGCAAACAAAATTTATGGTCATGGAAGAAAGTATGGAAGTAGTCTCATGGAATATCATTAATAATAACTGTGGACACATTAGGTTATTCCATGGATGTGATTTTAATCACAATGGGATCTGGGTAAGGATTATGAAAAGATCCATATAAGTGTACACCCCCACTTAAGGAGGTGAGTGACGAAATATAAGTGACATGGGTATAAAGATGAGGTCAAAGACTATGGCCAACAACTTGGTGAAAAAAATTTGTGCCTATGGTAGTGGAAGTGTTAAGTATATGCGTATAGGTAAGAAAACCCTCATAGTTGGGAGCAATGACCTCAAGGCGACAAGAATTACACAAACTAAACTCCACCACGGTGGTAAGAAAATATGTATATGAATGCATAAATAAATATAACAAGGCCATTAGACAAGACCAAATAGTACACACCTATCAAATCTAAGGAGAAAGCATGCAATCAAATCAATTTCGGATCTACATGCAAATACAAGATATCAAGCCCATATCCTCCCTAAGGAGACCCGTTAAGTATGTGAAAACCAATGCCATCAGGACTATGTGAAGCAAGGTAAATCACTTCATTGGCCCTAATGTGACCTCATGATTGACCCTTGTGTTAGAATTGCTTCCAAGGAAACTTGCAACTGCAAATTGATTTTCCCTCCCAATCTCAATATTATATGCTTATATTAGTGGCCTTTGAGTGTTTAGCTCGCCAATCTATTCCAAGGCCTCAACTTGAGCTATTGTTGGTATGCTACTAGAGAAAAGAAAAGCCTTGAATTAAATTTATTATTCATTGATTTTAAGGGCTATTTATTAAGGCAAAGGTGTATGACATGAAACATATTTATTAATTCAAATGTGTATGGCATGAAGGTGTAAGGTGTATGGACAATATATTTGTGGATGGATGCACACCCCATTTTATTTTTATCATTTCAATGTTTCTTTGATGACCTTCAATAAATGTGCCATGATATCCAATGTAGCTTTAATACTTTAGGATACATGTACAAATAATTGGTGTTGAATTATGAAAATATAAGCATTCCAAGCTCATTAAATAGATATTTCCATTGGATACCAATTTTATTAATCTTTGTCATCCATTCATCTCCATGTTAGGATGTATATTTGTATAGTTATCCTTATCCTTAAATGGTGATTCATTGGAATTGAAATTGAGATACAAACTAAAATCAACAATTATGTATGTGTACTCAATCGAGACATAAATAGACATTGAAATTAAATAAAAAATGAATTGACATGTACACTAAATTCAATTCCATTAAAAATAGAAATACAAATAAAAATTAACATGTATATTGAACCTAACAATTCTCTCTCTCTCTCTCTCTCTCTCTCTCTGTAATATATATATAATTATATATATATATATATATATATATTATATAATATATAATATATATATATATATAGTATATATATAATATATATATATATAATATATATATAGATATATATATATATATATATATATATATATAATAATATGAGATAATGAAGAGATAATTTGAAATGTATAATGAGATCAATGCATAGAAATTTAAATAGAAATAAAAATGACATGTGCATTAAGCACACTAAAATAAATGCAGCTAAAGTTCACATGTAAATTGAAATCATTGAGTTAAAAATTGAACAAAAATAGAAATAGAAATAGAAACTTGACATTGAAATAGAAATATAAATAGGAAATGAAATTGAAATTGATAATGAATAGGAATTGAAATTGACATGTACAGTGAAATAAAAAATTATTTATATGTACATTGGATAGAAATAGAAATTGACTGTTCATTTAAATCAATGTGTTAGAAATTTAATATAAACAAATATAGAAATATAAATTTACATATACAATGATTTCAATGCATTAGAAATTAATATGTTCACTTAAATCAATTATTCTAGAAACTAACATAAAAATAAACTAAAATATTAATTTTAGTGTAGAATCATCAATATACATTTTTCATCATTCAACATTGTTGCTTTATTTCTATGCAACTTATTCATCATGTAATCCTTGAAGTATAGTTCTGAATAATTCTCGCTATGCTCACAACAAACTAAGTAAACTAAATAAAATTAAAATGATGAAATTCACCTCGAAAATATCATATACATAATTTTGATCATTACAAATTGTGTCATTATAGTAAAAGTAAAGGAAGATAGATTGGCATTGATCCTTCTTGATAATACTTTGTATTATGAAAAAAATGAGAAATTTCAAATCATAAAATTAGACTTAAACTAACGTTAATCATTTATGAACTTTGTCATCATAATAAAAATTGATAAGATAGATTGTCATTGGCCCTTATCCATAATACTCTCTATACTTTCAATCAATTGAAAAAAGTGAGTAAATATCAAATCATCTAATAATTTAATCTTAAACATATAAATATATCAAATGTTGATCATTTACAAATTTTGTGTGACCGCCTACAACTAAAACATACATAAATCTATTTTAAACTTGTATCTATCGAGCATCAACTTTTGCATTTTAAAATAATTTTGCACTTCAAGATATTTTATACCTCTTGAAGCTTAATAAATCTAATAGTAAAAATGAAATTTGCATGAATCTCTTTAGTGCAAACCTTTCTTCAATTTTACACTTAGAAGAAGTTTTTAACTTCAAGTATTCAATTCATCCTTGAAACTTAATAAATCTAAGATAAAATGAAATTTACACTAATTTTATAAATAAAATATAATTATTTTTATAAAATATTTTATTATAAAAAGATAAATATATTTTTTAAATTCAGTGCAAAAAATAAAATTTTCTAAATTTTAATATTATTAATTTTTTTTAATACATTTTAAATTATGAGTTTTTTTTTTTTAAAATACAATATTTAATTCCCATTTTGTATTGTGAAAATGCTAAATATTCAAAGTTGTTGATTTCATTTTCAATAATATCATTTCAAAATTTTAAAATGTATTTATAAAGATTTCAATTCTTGCTAGAACTGGTTAATTTCTTGGCTTGGTTGGAACTTTCTAGCAAAATTTTGAACTTGCCTTTGTGCGCATTGATGGTAAAATATTTTCCATCCTTGATAAGTCGATATTGGTTGTCTCTCTGCATAAAAATTGCATCCCACATATACATGTAGGGACTTCCAAACACCACCCCACATACATCAAGGGGAACTACATCTAGTTATACTTCATCAATAAAATCAACACTGATAGAAAATCTAATTTTGTTATGCTTTCTTACCTCCAACTCTGCATTGTTATTTGTTGATCCTAAGGGATATGGAATTTGATGGGCTTCATCCTTATTTACCAGTATCTTTATATGGAAGAGTTTGGTCATTTCTTTCTCTTCAAGTTGTTGAAGGCTAGTTAGAGCCACCTCCTTTTGCACTGACGTACATACAATCTTCTCATCCACGTCTGAGTTTATTTCAACCTAAGTTCTCAAATTGATGGCCATGAGATTCCTATTCTTATTATTTTTCTTTTTTTTCTCTGATTTAAGCTCTGGATGATAATATTCCAACACTTCTCTTTTATATGAACGTCAATATTACAGCAGTTGCAATAGTTGTTGCGATCCTTGCACTAGTGTGTTATGATTTTCGTCTTTTTATATTTTCCTCATTTTCACCTCTTCTTCCCTTGATAGAAGCATAGGGTTCCTCCTTTGGCTTTGATCCACTTGATTTCCCTTTCATCAAGCATATTTTCTCTGGGTAGTGTGCATATACACAAGACTCATCCATCGATATAGGCTTGAACAACCTCACTTGCTTCCACAAATGGTTGTGTAGGCCCTGAGATACTTGAGGAGTACATTTAGGTTCTTTTTGGAGATACACAACATTATGATCATCTTTATAAACTTTGGGGTGTATTCTTGTACGCTATACCCCTGCTTCATCCTAAAGTAGTGTCGTCGAATCCCCTAGTCCTCTACATACCTGTTGGGGTAAAATTGTGAATTTATGGATGTTTTAAAGTCTTGCCACTTAGTCACTTAAGGATCTCCTTCCAGCCTCAAGGTTTACATGTGTCTTTCCCACCAATTCAGAGCATGTTCCTCTAATTTCATCCATGCAAATGAAATTTGTTATCCCTCCTCTATATGATGAAAACTGAAATAAACTTCTAATTACTATTACTAGTGGTTTAGCTTTATAGAATCGATATCACCTTGGTACAACTTGATATCAACCTTCCCTTCCATTTTAAATAGGAACTATGAATGGTTCACAAACCTTGAATTGGGTTGATCTATTTTGGGTACTTTCTTCAAATGGTTCTCTGTATCTTCCTGATTTCCTGATCTCCCCTCTAATTTATCCTTTACATTAGAATCCTAATCTTTTCTGAATTGCCTGAGATTACTACTCAGGGTTAAAATGAGGAGATTCACATTATGACTTGTATCTACAAATTGTGCCTCCAGCCATGAAAACCACTCCTATGTAGGATCATGAGGGTTATCCATAGATTCATTAGTCATAACTAAGGTTTTTTGAGTTTTTTCTTAGCCATTATAGATTCCACACAAATTTTCACAATATACACAAAGAAACCCACTCTAATACCAATATGATTCGTAAATTGTCATGAATATTTCACTGGATAGTTTGTCACAACATATATGATAAAATTATGTTTAAAAATATTAAATATACCCTATTAAGGTTTATTTCTCTTTAGATTTATGGATATATAGATTATTTTTTTATTGTCTTTGAATGAAAACTAAAATTTATTTATAAAATAGAGGATATGAAAATAAAAAACTCAGAAACACATTTGACACAAGATATATCATGGGAAACCCTTTTGAGAGAAAATCCAACTGGAAGTGAGGCCGCTCTGCTCTCCTTCTATGAAGTGAAAATGGCTGAGTAAAAATAAGTAAGGTCTATGGCCCATGGGATACTAAAATGCAAAAAATCACATTGTATTCTCTCTCCATATATGTCTCAGCTACTCTTTTCATCTATGGAGCACTTGTAGTCGAAAATAATTCAACCCATTTTCCTCTTAGGGGTCTAATTAAACAAAACCCAATAACCTACTAGTGGTTAGGTTTGACTCCCTTAACTTAACCAAAGTTACAATATGTACTTTTCTAGTGCCTTCTTCATGATAATGACATGACTATATCTTTTCCATGAGTTATAAGGGCTGATGTGGAATCCTCTCGAATTATGGTGGTGTAAACATGAAGATAAAATTCTAAGTGACATAAATTTTCCATAAGCACTTTTATTGAGGCGATTATTAGGCAATTTGAATGGTCGTTGTTTGTTAAATATGAAAAATTATGTTGCGCTAAAGAAACAAATTTTTTCCCCCAAAAATGTTGTTTGATACCTAAAAATGCTCTTGAAGGTTTCATAGCACAATTTAACAATATCAAAACATCGAGATGGATGAAAAACAATAGATTGATCCAATTTAGATCAATATCATTAAATTAATACAATTTTTCTATGTATATTCATGATTGGGTCTTTGTGTGTAAAATATGAAGAAAAAATATGTTTCACTAAAGAAGTAAAGTTTTACTACCAAAAACTGTTGTTTGATGCCTCAAGATGCTCCTAGAAGGTTTCAGAGCCCAATTTACCAATATGGTTATTGTTGTTAAAAATGTTCCTGAGAGATGATTCATCCACTTTTTCCACTCTGAAAGAATTGAGATGGATGGAAAACAACACAATGATCCAATCCAAATCAATATCATTAAATCATTATGAATATTCAATGTATATTCATTATCAACTTTTATGACTTGCTAGTCACAATGAATATAAAAATAATTAATTTTATTTGGAGGGACAATTTGAGGCACCTGCACAACATCAAAGTAAAATGTAGGAAATCAAATTTCCTTTTAAAATATAAAATATTTACTTTGAAAATTTCATGTATACATGTGTGTGCATGCACTTGTGTACATCCATGTTAACTCAAAATATATTAAGCACTAAATGAGATGAAAAATTTGTAAATGTAAACCTTATTTTACAACACAAACTTCTAAATAATTTTTTTTACTACTCAATAATGTTCTCCCAAAACCTACTTCCTAAAGCTTATAACACTCAAATCCATAAGAATTAACCTTAAAAATTTTACATGAAGCTCAAAATATTCAACCCCTCAAATTGAATTTATATATAATATACACATTTTATAATGCACACACATTTACATATATAAGTTTATTTCTTTTTTTTAATAAATCCATAACTAATATATCAAATAAAATGAATACATATAATTAAATTTAATATTATTGCACCAAGAGGTGCTCTACATCCAATAGGTGGTTATTTGGTATATCAACGTCCTTGGGGTACAACATTTGGATAAAATATCCATTTTGGGTGCATAGTAGCTCATTGGAAAGAACTATTTGAGAACAACAACTTTTGATGAAGGCTATGGGATGCCATGGCAACCCTTAGCCCCTAGAAATGTCAAAAAAACAGAATTTAGAGACTCAAAATGACTTCAAACATTATGTAATGTAATTTTATTTTGATTTGGTTGAATTATTTAAAATAAAATAAAATAAAAAATAAATTTGAAAAATAATAATTAATACATTATACTTGTTGGCTCAATATATATATATAGATAGATAGATATTTACTAATTACAAATCAATTTTTTCAATATTGAAAATTGTTAGATAGGCCTTGATATCTAATTTATGTACTCGTCATCCTACCACTTGTCACTGTCATTATGCTAGTTCACTTACTATACTTTATTTATGTCCAAGATATTAGGGTGGTTCAGGTAAATATGGCTCATTCAAGTTTCCAACATGTAAGTTTATGGGAACCCATGGATTTTCCCATGGTATTCATGTTGAATATAGTCTATTTAAAGGAGGAAAGAATACGTGTAAATTTATCCTGGTGATCAATGGGATCCTCACAAAGGTGTCTTTTGACACCACCACTTCACTCAATGTTTTATGATCCTAACAAAAAATGGGTAAATTGACAATGACATCCCCATTCTTAAACCCCTTGAAGCTTGACCTGTCCTAGAGATCATTCGAGTTTATCCTAATAAAGAGATAATTGCATTCGTACACTTAAGAGGTGTCATTATAGAATTCCAAGCTCTCGCATTAAAACATAAAATTGTAGTTCTTACTCTATAGAAAAAGGACAAAGAAAAAAGAACAAATAGTAACTCTCTACTATAACATGAATGCATGAGATAAGGGTCCATTTTCTTTATTCATTGCCATGATATATTGTTATCCCAAATGAAGTCTTGCATTATGAGCAATTAACTTACACAAAATGTTGAACAATTTTTATAGACAGATGGATGTCGATATGGATTGTTTACCCCATAATTTATTGTGCAATTGATATTATGTGAGGCTAATATTCATTATCATTACAGATTGCTGGTAAGTTAAACATGTATACTATGTTTAATTGGAATTCAAGAAATTTCTATACTAAGTAATTGTTAATTGTGTAAAGTCCTGAAATAAATGCTTAAGAATTATTTATAATTGGGCTAAAAATGCATCTTACAATTTGGTAGGTAAAAGTTAAACAATTTTAATTTTAAATCTATAAAAAAAATAAAATAAAAACCTATAATTATAATTGACCATTAGATCTTTTAAACATTCAAATAATATTGATTTTCATGTAACTTTATGTATTCTTTTTCATTTTAAAGAAAAATGTAACTACCACATTAAACTTTAAAAAATGGGAGGCTTGAATAGAAGCCCTAACATATTTTTTTACTTTAAGTAAGAAGCACCTTTGGACAGCCTATCTAAAGCTCTTTCTCAGTATGCTCACTTTATGTATTTGACAACTCTTCTAACTCAAAACGACACCCACACTTAACATATGTGTAGCCTCATTTTTACTGCACTTCTTGTTGCAAGAGCATACCCTCAATCTTTCATTTTTCCTTGCTTCTCCTACAGAGGGAGAAGTTTGTACCTAAAAAAAATAAAAAATAAAAACAACATATTTAATTCACATATATATGTTGAGAAAAGGAATAAAAATAAGAAAAATGAAAATGTACAATACAAAAAGTTGTGAATTCTTACATGATGAGTGATAGATGTGATAAGACAAGTGATGCATTGGAGAAGCTTCCTTAGATGGGGTAATGGAAATAGAAAGCCCGAAGAATAAGAGGAGAATGGAGGAATGTTCTCCTTATTTTATTTCTTCTTCTTCTCTTAGATATATTCCAAACATTAAGAAATGTAAGTCACCCCTAGCTTGAGGGACCACTAGAGATCTTTTCTCCACTCTTGCTCCTATGCTAAATACCTGCACACAAACAATAAGTTTTCCAAACCTTATACTTTGGAAAAACTTGATAGCATTAGTACATGATCATAATCGTCATATTAGTATGAAAACTAACAAGAGATACTGAAATAGTGGGGAAAAGCATAAATGAGTATATTATACCATAACTGTTGGCATTATGATACAGGCATTGTCCTTTATGGCAATTCACTAAGACGAAAGATCACAGTGCAGCATGGCAACATCAAAGAATTACAAATCAGACTACAAGAATGAAGAAAGAGAAGTAAATGTAGGTTCACCTTGACCAAGCTGCGTATACACGCAGGTTCACTAAACACAAGTTGCGTATATGTACACACACACTTTCACAGAAGGAAAAGCATGTATATGTTAGAAACTAAGTTTTTGGTTTGCAGTATTTGGTCCATGGTATTTTGATCCATGGTATTGGTCCAAGGTATCTGATCCAAGGTATTGACCCTATGTATTTGGTCCAAGGTATTGTTCCTAAGTGGTTTTGGTCCATGGTATTGAGAAAGGCCTAAAACTATATAAGGAGAAGAAGATCATTAGGCCAAGGGTGCAAGTATGGAATATCTGATGAAGTGTTAGATCCAGTATGCAGGTTATTGGCTTATGGTTCTTTGCTTAATTTAAACAAAGGATGAACCTTCGCGGTTGATGGAGGATAAGATCTAATGATGGATCAGGATTTTAAGGCTTGAAATGAATTATCTTTATGTGGTTTGATCATGTATAGTCTAGATCTGAATAATGACGCATGTGTTGTTCTGTAAATGCTATGATCTAGGTATAACTGAATTCTGGAATAGCTGCAAAATTATGAATTAATATTTTCAGATGTATACACTAGTTGGCTTTGGTAAAAGCATGTATACACGTTGGTTTGGCTCATCAGGGTAGTGTATACATTATGAAATATGATATTTGAAGTTGTAGTTGGTCCTGGTTGTTGTTGCAAAATTATGGTTTCTGATCTATGTTCTAGTGACTGTGTTTTAATGACAGTATTCTAAATGTTTAGATTGATTGATTGTGATGTACTTTAGTGACGATGGGCTTTCAGTGATGGGTGATTCAGATATTGATGATTGAGTTTCAATGATTGGTTAATGCAGATGTATTTGATGTTTGTATTGTAGTGGTGATTGAATTTGAGCTTCAATGTTGTTGATGGGTCCAGTATGAAAATTGGATGAAACATGGCCTTCATATTATGGTGTTGTATTCCAGGAGTATCCAGTCTGAAAATTTATGAAACGTGGTCCTTGGAGGAAAAGAGAAGGTCGTAGCCTTCTGTAGGTCAGTGCCTATGTAATGGTAAACATATCAGCTAGTACAAGAGCTAGGGGTTTGTAGCTCCCTTCCAGTAGTAGCTGGAAAACGAGAGAAGGTTAGAGCCTTCAGTAGATCGGCGCCTATGTACTAGTAAACGGATCGGCTAGTACAAGAGCTAGGGGGTTGTAGCTCCCTTCCTGTAGAAGCTAGAGAATAAGAGAAGGTTGTTGCCTCCTGCAGGTGGGTTCATGTGTACTAGCATGAGCCTACACTAGTACAAGATTGTAAACAGGTTTTTCTTATATTAAGTGAAGTCAACAACAGGTGGTTTTTGTCCCGCATAGGGTTTCCACCTTAAATCTTGGTGTTCATGTGTTTTTCTTATGTGTGATCGTTTGTTTTGATATTATTGTACATGGTTACTATTTATATGATTAAAGAAGTACTTATTAAAGAACAAAATATGATGAATTAACTGAATCTTAAGCTTGTTGGATATACGTTGTTTGCCTTAAATACAGTTGCCTATACACGTGGGTTACCTTCATTAAAGTAGCATATATAAATCAGAATATGGAAGTGAAAAATATTATTGACTTGACTAATATTGATTCACCCCCACCTCTCAGTATTAATTCCAACAATTGGTATCATAGCAGGTCTTTTGGTAGAAGCTTGATCGCTTGAAGGAGATCTGTAGAACAATGGGAAAGAAGCTAAAGAAGAAAGCACCTCAGAAGAAGAAAATAGCTCAAAGGAACAACGACAACAGGAGAGACAATTGGTCATTAGGTGGAAGCAAGTATTCAGATTCTGAATCACCTCATATTGAAGCTAGATAAGCAAATGAAGCATTAGGTACAAATCTTTGGTCTTCTAGTGATACTTTTCTTTGTTCATGCAATTTGGAGATATTGGAAGTGATCGTGAAAGAAACATAGACACAGAAGTTAAAATACTTGTAGATAAAATAAAAGATCAACAAGATCTATTTAACAAAAGGGATTTTTCCTTAAAAGAAGAAGTAACCAGATTAAAAGCTCAGCTATAGGAAGGAAACAAAGTAAGGAAGCAATATAAGGAAAAGGAAGATCAATGTCAAAAGTTGCAGGATGAAGTGATATCATTAAGAAATTAAATAAATGATCAGAGTATAACAATCAAGAGACTTCAAGATAGATCCAGTTACTATATAAGTCTTAAAGATGAGATCCTCTCTCTAAAAGAAGATCTAGAAAATAAGCAGAATGAAGAACTACCTCAAGCAGATGAAGAACAAGAAAATGAGATTCTCAAATTAAGGCAACAAGTGGAAGAAGGAAGAAAGGTTGAAGAAATATTGAAGAAGCAATATCTAGAAAATAAAGAGCAATATTAGGTTGAGGTAAATATCTTAAAAGGTAAATTAGAAGAAAAGGATAAATTGTTACGATTTTAAGATAGTACTAAGATCTTGGATAATATTCTTAGTAGTCAAAGGTCTCCTACCATCAAAAATGGTCTTGGTTTTCATGAATATGTTGAAGGTAAATCTAGCTCACAAGGTGAAGCAAGGAACTCTAATGTAAAATCTGAAATGTTCAACAAGGAAATGAAAGGTCAACACCATCAACAACCAAGGAAAGAAAGTCTTCAAAGAAAATCTTTTAGTCCTAACCATGAAAGTGATAGCCAGTTATTTCCTCCAATAAATAATGTTGAATGTTTTATATGTCATAATTTTGGACATGTTGCAGCCAGATGTAGAAGTAGAATGGTTCAAGACCATCACACAGAAAAATCATCACATTCCATGTTCTTTAAGGGATATTTCTTTTCTTGCAATATATTTGGTCACAAAGCCATTTACTATTATAGAAGGAATATGAAACATGTAAGATGTTATGCTTGTAACAATTTTGGACATATAGCAAAGAAATGCATGACAAAATTTCGGCCAACGTACCAAAGGGAGAAAACATCATCACACTTGAAGATATGGAAGAAAAAGGAAGTACAGTTAGAAAGATGTGGCATAGCAGAGTATACAAACATAACAGACTTAGAGGGAGCTGAAAGTGTGGAACCTCAATGTTCTAACTCTCATATGCAAGTTCTATGAAGACAAGTCACGTATATACACGAGTTAGTAGTTGCACAGTCGCATATATGTGGTTTGAAGAAAAATGCAGTGGGACAGACTCAGAAAAACTGATTTGATATGTTTCAGACAATTATCAGTTATATTTTCTATCATGAAGATAGATGACTATAGTCTGTGGATGCTATTTAGAAGTGCTCTTGATCCTCACAAGTTGTTAATAACACCATGTATATCTGATTGATGATGATGCCTTGATACTTCTTACTGACATATGTAATGATCAGTTCTAACGGTGAACAGGTGGAACAAGTTCAAGGAGAGAACATGCTATGCTTCTAATAAATCATTGTTGGCATTAATTCTAGAAGTCTTTGGTACCTAATCAATGATGATAATGCTTATATGTCTTGCTACGGTTATGAGTTTCCCATGATAAAATCTCAGATGATATTTGGGATCACATATCAGATTTATGGATGATTGTAAATGACTTTTGATGATTCATATAGTACATATATGTTGCTTACATGATGATCTTCATAAGGACAAGGAGAAGTACAAAGCTTGAGTACACAACTTCATTATTTGATGATGAGCCATTTATTTCTTTTATGTTGTTGACTTCATGCATTAAGTTCATATGGTACAGATATGATGCAGGATTCCTATAGTTCTTGACTCTCACATTGTTGAGGGTTATTGTTGTTGATGATATGTTGATACTCACATATGTTGATTATCATGGTGGATTCTCATCAGATGTGGGATGTTCCCTAGTGATGATATAATGAAGGTTCTTGTGGAAAGATCATGTAGTTTTTGATAATGATGATATGATCATAGATGATGTCTATGGTCTTTTTACATACATATGATATGATGTGAATGTTTTTGTGCTACCACTTGGATACATGACATATGCTTAGTTGATTCATGAAAGGTTATGATAAGGCTCTTTCTACTAAGGAAACGAAGCAAGTTGATCTTGATGAGATCAAGAGGATGAGTTGATGTATGCAGACATACTTTGTCACAGGTTGATGATATTTACACTGTCATATCTTGGGAACTAATGATGGACATATATAGGTTGTTGGTCTGGATGATGTTGACAGATACTTATGGAGTAGATCATACATGGTGTATGATAGTTGATGTTGGCTATCATGGTCTTGTTTAGACATTTGGTCTCTATTATAAATGTCATGTATATCTTTCAATGTAAAAGGCATATAAAGACCCATGATGTAATAATTTGTATCTATTTTTCGTAATCCTTTTTGGTCATATGATGTAATTTGTATCCCCACTTTACATGGGAATGATGATGTAATAATTGCTACATTTTCGTCATGTATAAATTGGTATATCCCCACTTGGTTGGTAGAATGAGTAAAAAATCAGTGTATCCCCACTGGGTTGGGAGATGGATGTATATATGACTCATTTATGATAGGAAATTCATACTCACTTAGTTGAGTTATAAAGTCATGTTATTCTTTTAGAAAATATTTGCAGACTCTACATATCCTTCGGGGGAGCATGGATGATATAGTGCATCTCAGCATGTACTAAGAGGGAGATCAATCAGATAATTCAACATGTATAGAGGGGGAGCATGGAAATCATAATGTATAACAAAAGGGGAGAATATCTTGGTCTACCCTTTGCCCTTGATGTGAAAGGGGGAGAGTGACTTGGTGTTGTTGTTTCCATCAAATCTAAAGGGGGAGATTTTTGGCATTATGATACAGGTGTTGTCCTTGATGGCAACTCACTCAGATGAAATATCACAGTGCAACATGAAAACAACAAAGAATTACAGATCAAACTACAAAGAATAAAGAATGATAGGTAAACGCAAGTTCACCTTGACCAAGCTATGTATACAGGCAGGTTCAATGAACACAAGTCACATATACATACACACGCACTTCCACAGAAGGAAAAGTGCATATATGTTGGAAAACTAAGTCTTTTTCTGTGGTATTTGGTACATGGTATTTTTATCCATGGTATTGGTCCAAGGTATCTAATCTGAGGTATTGACACTAGGTATTTGGTCCAAGGTATTGGTCCTAAGTGGTTTTGGTCCATGGTATTGAGAAAGGCCTAAAACTATATAAGGAGGAGAAGATAATTAGGCCAAGGGTGCAAGTATTGAATATCTGACAAAGTGTGAGATCTAGTATATGGGTTATCGGCTTATAGTGCTTTGCTTGATCTGAGCCAAGGATGAACCTTAGCGGTTGATGGAGGATAACATCAAATTATGGATCAAGATCTTAAGGCTTGAAATGAATTATCTTTATGTGGCTTGATCATGTATAGTCTAGATCTAAATACTGATGCATGTGTTGTTCTGTAAATGTTATAATTTGGGTATAATTGAAGTCTAGAATAGCTGCAAAATTATGAATTAATATTTGCAGATGTATACATTGGTTGTCTTTGGTAAAAGTGTGTATACACGTTGGTTTGGCTCATCAAGGTAGCATATACATTATGAAATATAATATTTGAATTTGTAGTTGGATCTGGCTATTGTTGCATAATTCTGGGTTCTACTTTGTGTTCCAGTGACTGTGTTTCAATGACAATATTCTAAATGTTCAAATTGATTGATTGTGATGTACTTCAGTGATGATGGGCTTTCAATGATGGGTGATTTAGAGATTGATGATTGAGTTTCAATGATTGGTTAATGCAAATGTATTTGATGGTTGTATTATAGTGGTGATTGAATTTGAGCTTCAATGTTGTTGATGGGTCCAGTATGAAAATTGGATGAAACGTGGCCTTCATATTATGGTGTTGTGTTCCAGGATTATCTAGTCTGAAAATTTATGAAACATGGTCCTTGGAGGAAAAGTGAAGGTCGTAGCCTTTTGTAGGTTGGCACATACGTAATGGTAAAAATATCAGCCGGTACAAGAGCTAGGGGGTTGTAGCTCCCTTCCAGTAGCAGCTGGAAAACAAGAGAAGGTTGGTTCCTTTAGTAGGCCGACGCCTACGTACTAGTAAATGGATCGGGTAGTACAAGAGCTAGGGGGTTATAGCTCCCTTCCAGTAGAAGCTGGAGAACGAGAGAAGGTTGTAGCCTTCTTCAAGTGGGTGCCTATGTACTAGTATGATCCTGCACCAATACAAGATTATAAACAATTTTTTCTTATATTAAAAGAAGATAACAACAGGTGGTTTTTGTCTCGAATTAGGTTTCCACCTTAAATCTTGGTGTTCACGTGTGTTTCTTATGTGTGCTGGTTTGTTCTGATATTATTGCACATGGTTACTGTTTATATGGTTAATGAAGTATTGATTAAAGGACAACATATGATGAACTAACTAAATCTTAAGCTTGCTGGATATACACTGGTTAGTTTAAACACAGTTGTGTGTACACGCGGGTTACCTTCATTGAAGTAGCATATATAAATCAAAATATGGAAATGAAAAAGATTATTAACTTGACTAATACTGATTCACACCCCCTCTCAGTATTATTTCCAACAATAACCAATTGATACATTGTTGCACCTTTTGTAGTCCTTGCCTATGGCCCTAATCTCACCACAACTCCCTTTTCATATGGACAATGGTAGTGGCTTATTGCAAGGAAGTATTTTGAGTTTGAGATAATTTCCTCTCATTTTTAATCTATGGATACAATGATATTATAAATGTCTCTAGGAAGTGATCACATTAGATCTAAACATTTTATTGGCGATGTCTCATCCTTTGATCCTTTTCCACTGAGAGTGGTCAACTTTGACCCTGCTTGAGATTATCCATGCAACTTTCTTTCTATTTCTCCTTTGTGGTGAAATAGGTGCATTATTATCCTTTTGGTTCACCCTGCAAAACTAGTAAGAGTGTTGTTGATGGTAGTAGTTCTAGCATCTAGTGTCCGGGGATCGTTGAAGGCATTAAAGATCTCTTTTCCAGAATTTTCATTGACCATTTCCTACATCTTGTCTTGCAAGATGTTGTTATCTTCTAGTATGCCTAACAGGGTTTCTTTTTGAGCTATAATAAATTCCCCTTAATGTATGAGGCTAGAAGAGAAAATAATGGCTAAAATAAATTATAATAAACCCAGTGAGCTAGGCAGAGGGAGGGAACCATGGGTAGAGGCATGGTAGTGGACATGAATAAGATGTGAAAATCATGGTTAGATAAATATATATTACTTCCTAAAGTTGGGAATACCCATAATTGGTATCGAGAGAATGGAGCATGGCCACCCACGGAAGATATTGTGGAATCATGTCATCAAAGACTAGTCATGATACAGTGTAGATATTTGGCACAATAAATATCAGTATGGTTGGACACTAATGTGAGTTCCTCCAAGGATGGCCCTAAAATTACATAATAAATTATCCAATGCAACTTTTGGGAGGAAATGAGGCTATGAGCATGTGTGAGGAGGACCCATGCTCCAAGGTCTTCTAGTAATCTCAATGGCATGACTCCACTACATGTAGATGAATGAGCTGATTTTGAGCATGCAAGGAGAATGTGTGATTATTGGGCATTAAGGGATCCCATTAACAAATGTGAGGGAGACCATTAATGATGAAAATGTTTATAAGGGTACCTAGAATAATTTATAGAGTGTGAATTAATGAGATGATGTTGAGCACTCCTAGAATCAGTCAACAAGGGTCGATTGAGGAAAACCCACTATCAACCACGAGAATACCTACCATTGAGGACTACAAGTTCTAGGGTACTCGACAATTTCTAAATCTACATGCTAGATAAGGTGTTGATTTCAATGGGAAAAGAGCCATTTAAGGAGGGCCTTGATGTATGCCCCTTTAATCAACATGAAACCGACACCAAGCAGGGATATTTTAGGGCTAATATTTCACAGGAGGGCTAAATTTCCATGCTTTTTCCAAATAAAAGAATCAATAATTTCCATTTTTTCCTGAAAATGATTCACCCTTATCGTATCAAATCATTTTAGCTTAAAAATCACCCAAATTTTATATAGACTAACATAAAATCATTAGATATATACATGTTTTTACAAAAATATCATGAAACATTTTACAAGCTGCATATAAGGAACCAATAATATTCACCAAGGTTTCTAAACTTTAACATAAATATCATCATTAAAATTTTCCTTGACACAATGATGAGGTATTTGATGATAGAAACTAAGTAAATGATGAAACAATAACATAGGGATGGTTGACACAAAAAGGTATCACAATACTTGCATATGGCTAACTCTAGCTAGGATTTCCTTTTAACATATAATGACAAGACACAAATGTGAACTTGGCAGTGTGGGCTGAAGAATACCAAATAGACAAAGTGGTGGCACAAGAGGCATAACCATAGTCCATAGACTAGAATGGTAACCAATTGAGTTATATATTAACTCAACTCAAGCTAATTGTGTGGTTCTAAATCCAAACAAAAGCCAACTATGAGGGAATGACTAGAACAAGTGCCATGTTGAAGGGTGATGTACGAATTCCATGATACAACATAGAACAAAATATTAGTGAACCGATATGAATGGTAGAGGAAGTTAACCCATACGGAGGTAGTAAACTGATAGTAATTGCATCTTCCCCCCCCCCACCCCGCCCCCTCTCTTTTTGTATAGTGGATTCCCTTCATACTTTAGTGAGGATGAAAGAAAAGAAATGTGTGCTCGATAGGTGTCTTTTTCATTTACTTTTAAAGATCCTGAAAAAGAGGTAAAGTAATACTTAGAATGGTGTATTTTCCATGAGTTTTATAGTGAGTTTGAAAAAGAGAAAAGTAAAATTGTGTTCTTATCATGGTTTAATTATCATGATAAGGGAAAACATATTACTTAATGAATTTCATATTCATGGACACATAGGAAGGAATGATAAGAACTTGACCCTTTTAGGTAGGATTAACGAGCATGAAAAGGTGATAAAAGAAGCTCGGGATTTTCATATTTAATGAGAACGAAAAGGAGACCAAAATGAATCTCATTCGATATATATGAGTGGTATAATGGTATGAATATTTTTTTGATGCTGACAGAACCACCCTAAGAAAAGAAAGAGACATTGATAAATTGTCTAGCAATGGAGATCCACTCACCACAATGGGCTCTCTATAGTGATGAGATGGGTTTGCAAGATGGAGGAAATATATAAGCATAGGCAAGAGGTCAAGCATGATAGTAATGTTGGAAAGCATAAATAAGGCAAGCATCATTACTAAAAAATCTAGCAAGACATTGAAGACTATGAGCATTGGCAACCAAAAAGTGACGATAAAAGAGTGGGTAACCCTATAAGGTAATAATGGTGAAACGTAAGAGACAAATAGAGGAATGAGGGTCAATTATGATTTCATGGAAGGTACTAAATAGGATCTTTGAACCTAAAAATGAACACAACATGGGAACCAAAATGATAATTGGTTGTTATTCTAGGGTTCCCATGAAGAGTAGGCTTTACCACACAAGTTACGATGTACAAAAATACATGATTAATGAATGAACTGCATGGGGGTGGGCTCTAAGGCATAATGAAACTATGTGGTAAATGTCAATAATGAAGTGACAATATTTATGAATCATAAACCGATATGTTAGTTTCAATAGTGTACCTCCAGGATGTAGTTTTGATGTTTCTATGGTTATTTTTTTGCTTTTTGATGTATTATATATAATGTAAAAATCATGACACACTTTGATATGCTATCAATCTAGTACCCACTGTCAAACACAATCCAAAGATTCCAATTGATGTATATGAACTCATGTGTAGGTTTTGGCAACATAGGGCACACCATGATGGGGCCATGCCACATCCAATTGAATTTCGACATTCGTAAAGATTATTCTAGAAAGAGTCATGAACCATAACATTATCATGGACTACCTAAGGGCATAAAAAGTGAATGGTATCATAAGCTAAGATAAATCCTTGATGAATATGATTAAGACAAAAATAAGGTATGAGACATTTGTCAATGGGAGAGTTGAGAGCAGATAATCTGGTGGAAAGTTCAATGATAGAAATATTAGACGTGTTTCGATCCAAAGGTGATGCTTCTTTGGTTGGATTACGAAATTCCCCTTCACTGGATTGAATTTTGTTTATTACCAAGCTCCATTATTTCCAACTTTGGGAGAGTAGAGACACCATGGGGCATATTCTCCCATGGCTTATCATGGGAAACCATGACCTCCAAGATGGCCTTCCCTAAAGGGAAATTAATATTAAGGGAGTCATGTGAAACTGATGGAGTGACGAATTGTGTGGGAAGAGTATCCTAATCATATTCCATATTAGGATGGGGTATCTGATAAATGTCGTCAGGTGGTGTTGGTACCACTAAAGAGGGGAGTAATTCCACAACAGGTTCCATTATGCACCCATGAGATTTATCTTATGTAGGGACCACTTGAGGATCAGTAGCTCCAAGGAATTGAATGGTGACAAAAGAGATAATGTGAATCGTGACATGGAGAGGCTTTGTCTTCTTTTCCACTCAATAATATGATTAGGAATGGTGGGGGATGTGTCCTAACATATTTTATTGACAATGTTTGTTCTAGTTTCATACCTAGAAAGTAGTTGATAATGGTTAACAAAGGACTAACCTAAAGGCATGAAGTCATCATAAGTTATTCTCTTAAGACCAATGTACCATTTGGTGGCAATAGTGGTGAGAGTCTGCTAGAAAATACACAAATTAATGTTATTTTCCATGAAAGAGTTGGATGAGCACCATAAGTGGTAATTCCTAATGTGGGCTACATGGTCTTCTCTAGGTTTATTATCAAACTTAGTTATCTATACTATCAATTTTGGTTTGACTAGGGGACATGTAGGATTGTGCTTTATATGATCATTCATCAACTTGAAATATCATGGAATGAAAGGGTTGCTAAGAAGGGTTAGTTGAAGGATGAATGGGGGGGTAGATGACACTTGCAACCTAGGTGGAGGAAGTGCTTTGTCCATGTCATGGTTTCTAGTTTTTGTTTGACATGAGGAAGTGGGTTGATTAGAAGTATTAACTCTAGTACCCATGTAAAGATGATGAATGTTAGTGCCTCGAGAGTGAATCCTCCCAACGACAAAAGTATTGTCAAAACGTTGTTGACCTCTCGGGCCAAAGAGCATGCCAAAAGGTTTATAAAAAGGATTGGTACCCTAAGTATTAAGCATATACTTAGGGAATGTGCTCCCCACCCCTTAGACATTCCAAAGAAAATTTATGGTCACTAATTTTAATGTAGATCCCCTTGACGATTGAATCTCCCAAGGAGATGTGAACCCACTTGAAATAAAAGTGCCCTCGGCTAAGCTAAGGAATGATATATATTGTCTAAAATTATTCTAACCATATCAAAACCCACCATTAAGTATGAATGTAATCCCTATGGATATGATTAAACCTATAGTGGGCCTTGTGGATGTGGAGTTTGAACCTTTGACTTATGACATAGGTATGCTACTCATAGTTGAGCTAAATCCTTAGTCAAAGATGAATGGAGTGTGTATGGTTAATTTTGTGGAGGTACTTATAGTGGATGTGCTAAATGGAGGGAAAAAGGATCTAAAAAATTCTAGAACAAGAATGTAGTCTCAGTAGACGTAATGTGGACAAGACTTGTGGTCATGGAGGAAGGTATGGAATTACTCTCTCGAAGACCATTAGTAGATATAAGTGTGGACACCATAGGTTCTTCCATGGATGTGATTTTAGTCATTATGGAATTTGGGTAAGTACTATAAAAAGATCCATATAAGTGTACACCCCACGTAAGGAGGTGGGTGATGAAATATGAGTGATAGTGGTTTGAATATGAGATTGAAGACTATGGTTAAAAAATTGGGTGAACAAAATGTGTGCTTATGGTAGTGGAAGGGTTAAGTATACGTCTATATGTAAGTGAACCTTCCTTGTGGGGACCAAGGCCCTCAAGACGAAGAGAATAAAACAAACTAAACTCCACCATCATGGTAGAAAAATATGTATATGAATGCATAAATAAATATTTTAAGGCCATTAGACATGACTAAATAACACCTACCTATCAAATTTATGGAACAAACACCCATTAAAACCAATGTTAGATATACACACAAATGCATGGTATCAAGCCCATATCCTCCCTAAAGATACCCCTCGAATATGTGAAAACCAACACCACCAAGACCATGTGAATTGTGATAGACCTCGTGATCAACCCTTATATTAGAAGGGCTTCCCAGGAAACTTGCAATTGAAAAATAATTTTCCCTCCCTAGCTCAATACCCTTAGTTTTTTTCACGACCTTGGAGATTTTACCTCAACAACCTATTCCAAGGCCCCATGTTGAGCTATTGTGGGTGTGCTACTAGATAAAAGAAATATATTGAATTAATTTTATTATTCATTGATTTTAAGGGCTATTTATTAAGTCAAATGTGTATGGCATGAAGGTGTAAGGTGTATGGACAATATATTTGTGGATGGGTGCACATCTCATTTTCTTTGTATCATTTCATCATTTGTTTGATAAATTTCAATAAATGTGGCATGGTAACCAATGTAGCTTCTTATACTTTATGATGGATTGATCTAAATGTGGAACTTCAATATTTTTAAACAATTGCAATTTAAAATTATATGTGTTTTGGGTAGAGGATCAACTTACTAAACACATAAATAAGTAAATTTAAACCAAATTTTACAGCTAAACGGAGATAATTAAGCACAGCTGAAACACATAAGAAAAGCATGATAAAGGAGTTCACCCATCACTTGGGCTACATCTCCTAGTCAAACTTCCAATGTAGAGCCTCTGTCATCAAAAAAGTTCAAAGTGTGTTTACATGGTTTACATAACTCAAGTAATAGAAAACATGTCTCCAATGGATCCAGCACTATAAAAAACCCAAGTTTTGGTTCTTTCTGCACCTTATTTGGCCAAAAAATGAGAAAATTATGCTTGTTTATTCCTTTTCCCCAAATTTTGTAGCTAACCATCCTACAATTTGGCGTCAACCTAGCCCGAGCGCCCCAAAAGGGAAATCAACGCACAAAAATTGACATAGTTCCCACTCAATGGGTGAAATTGTAGGACTGATAAGGGCGCCATTAAGCCCCACTTCCAAAAATTTAGGCCACATGTTGCCCACGTGCCCAAGGGCTAGGGCTAACTGCCTGCCGCCTTCATTCAGACCCCGAACCACTTGACACGTAGTCCTATGTGCCATAAAACATGGGTTTAGTGCTAAATTTCCACACCTTCCCACTGACTCCTCTATGCTTATATTACGGTTGTATGGGATCCATATGTCTTGGGGCTGCTCTTTGGGGTTGGTCCCCTTAAAAATCCATCATGCTACCTAATCATGTGAGGATCAATAATACCTTGGACTAGGCCCTTGCGGTTGGACCCCTCAGACTATTTCGTTGGCTTATGTTCATTGGTCACATGTCAGGGTCATACGACCCAGGGTTGGGCCCCTATCTCCTTTGTGTTCCCGGTTCTATGTTGTGTGGACATAGAGTTGTGTTGTGGCCGTGAAAGTTGGGCTAGGCCCTAGCCCTTGGCCCTTGGTCTGTAGTCCCATGGCCCAGGGGTGGCCAGGGGCTAGGGCCTAACCCAACCCCTCCGCAAATGCGCCAACAAACAAACTTTAAATATATATCGCATACATTTTTTAAACAAGCAACAAAGTGGTGCAGTGGTGTTGGACTGGGTTGGCTGGCATGAGGTCCTAGTTTGGAACCCTGGGGGGTGTTGTTTGGCTTCCAAACAAATCTTGGCCGCCACGAGAAGGCGATGCGTCAACCATTGGTTGTCCCACGTGGCACTCCTTCATTAGGCCAGCTCAAACAAGCCATTAACCAATAAAAATTCACCAAATTCAAACAAATCAAAATGGTGCCAAGTGTCAACTAACCATTGGTTGATGAAGAACCCAGTCATCTGCCAAGTCATGGCCTAGTCAGCATATGGACTACTGACTGGGCATACGTGCAACTTAATTTCCAAATTTTTAGTTGTCTCCCAAGTTGATTAGAACATGTTTATGGGAGCATTTGATTTCGGATTTGAGTGAAACAAGTTGCATTGGATTCAGATCGCCAATATCTATCCAATTGTATAGGTTAAGAGATATGCCACACACTTTCAATTTTAAGTATTATTTTAATCCACCAGATCATGGATGCACATATAACTGGTGTTGAATTCTCAAAATCCAGGCATTCTAAGCTCATCAATAAGATATTTCCATTCGATACCAATTTTAAAAATTCTTGACATCCATTCACCTCCATGTTAGGATGTATATTTGTATAGTTATCCTTATCTTTAAATGATGATTTGTTGGAATCGAAATTGGCATATACACTAAAATCAACAATTATGTACATGTACTCAATAGAGACATAAATAGACAATGAAATTAAATAAAAATTGAATTGACATGTACACTAAATTCAATCCATTAGAAATAGAAAGAGAAATAAAAATTAACATGTATATTGAAACTAAAAGATATATATATATATATATATATATTATTATATAATAATATATATATATCTAACAATTTTAATATTTATTGTCATCCATTCATATCCATGTTAATATGTATATTTGTATTGTTATCGTTATCCTTCAATAATGATTTGATAGGATTAAAATTGACCTATACACTAAAATCAACAATTATGTATATGTACTCAATAGAAATATAAATAGACATGAAATTAAATAAAACTTGAATTAACATGTACTAATTCAATCATTAACATACTATTTACACTGACAATTATTATATATATAATATATATATATATATATATATATATATAAAACAAAAAAAATGACATGTATAGTTAAACAAAAATAGAAATAGAAATAGAAATAGAAAATTGGCATTGAAATAGAGATATAAATAGGAAATGATGAAATCAATGTGTTAGAAATTTAGCATAGGTAGATATAGAGATATAAATTTACGTATACAATGATTTCAATGCATTAGAAATTCACGTATTCGTTTAAATAAATGATTCCAGAAACTAACATATAAAACTAAATTAAAATATTGATTTTCGTCTACAAGCATCAATATATAATTTTCATCATTCAACATTGTTGCATTATTTCTATTCAACTTATTCATCGTGTAATCCTTGATGTATATTTCTGAATAATTCTCTCTATGCTCTCAACAAGCTAAGGGGACTAAATAAAATTAAAATGATCAAATTCATCTCAAACATATTATATACATTGTTTTCATATTTTACAAATTGTGCCATTGTACTAAAAGCTATAGAAGATAGATTGGCATTGATCCTTCTCGACAGTAATCTCTATTATGAAAAAGATGAAATTTTTCAAATCATAAAATTAGTCTTGTGATCATTTTTAAATTGTGTCATTATAATCAAAATTGAAGAAGATATATTGGCATTGGCCCTTGTCAATAA
Organism: Pinus taeda; assembly: GCA_000404065.3. Lineage (NCBI taxonomy): Eukaryota > Viridiplantae > Streptophyta > Pinopsida > Pinales > Pinaceae > Pinus > Pinus taeda. The sequence goes on along the minus strand of APFE031639124.1, from coordinate 192,030 downwards.
TACTCTCTATGCTTTCAATCAATTGAAAAAAAATGAGTAAATTTCAAATGATCAAATAATTTAGTCTTAAACATATAAATATATCAAATGTTGATCACTTGCAAGTTTTTTTGACCACCTATGACTAAAACCAACATAAATCTATTTTAAACATGTATCTATAAAGCATCAACTCTTACACTTTAAAATAAGTTTGCACATCAAGAAATTTTATTCCTCTTAAAACTTAATAAATCTAAGATTAAAATGAATTTACACTAATATTTATCAATTAGCGTATAATATTTTTAAATATTTTTTAAAAAAATATAAATATTATCTTTTAAATTTAATTTTAAATTAAAATTCTAAAATTTATTTTTTTATAAATATTTTAAAATTTATTAAAAAATATATACTTTTTAAAATAGAAATATTTATATTTCCTTTAATATTTCGAAAATTCTAGATATTCAAATTTGTTGATTTCATTTCAATAATCATTTTCAAATTATTAAAACATATTTATACATATATAAGTTCTTTGCTATAACTGATAAATTTCCTAGCTTGGTAGGCACTTACTAGTGAAATTTTCAACTTTGCTTTGTGTGCGTTGATGTTGAATGATTTTCCATCCTTCACGAGGTGATATCGGTTGGATCTCTGCATGAAGATTTCATCCCACATATATAAGTAGAGCCATCCAAACACCACCCCACATAAATCAAGGGGAACTACATATAGCTCTACGTCATCAATAAAATCAGCGTTGATAGAAAACTTAATTTTGATCTATTTTGTTACCTCTAACTCTGCATCCTTATTTACCCATCCCAACGAATATAGGCTTCAATTATTATGAAGTTCCAATCCCAATTTTTCGACCAAATCTATTGCAGTGAGATCCTTCTATGATCTCAAGTCAAACATACTATAAATCTTTGTCTTCTTGACCAGTATATTTATGTGGATGAGTTTGGTCATTTCTTTTTCTATTATGCAACCAACTCAGAAAAGGGTAGATCAACGATTTAAAAATTATCCTCTTTGAGGGGGAAACCTCCTTTACATTACACAAATGAACAATTCTTGGATGATTCAAATGTTAATACCTCCTTGGTATATATAGGAATCTAAGGGTTCCCAATATAATCATAGCCTACATAATATATTAATGTAAGGGAGAAACAATAAAAATAGTGGGCTTCTATGGGGGACAACAATAACAACATGGGGGATACATGGGCACAAAATTAACAATAGGGGGCTACACTAATAACAATAAGGGGAATACACTAGTATTATATGGACCTAACATGCCCCTTTCCTTAAAAAAAGTGTTGTCCTCTATGATTGAGTAGTTTCAGATGCTTATGTATAGAATTATCATCCTCCCATGTGGAATCTTTAGTGAGTAAGTTCTTCCAATTAATGAGATATTATGAAATTAATCGATTTCGTAGCTGTTAGTTCCTTTTCTTTGTGATTTCTTCGGGATCAAATATGATTTTTCCTTCTTCGGCAAGTTCTAGTGACATTGTTTGAACTAGGAGCTTGTCAACGATAACCTTCTTTAACCATGAAACATGGATAACTAGGTGTACTTAGGAAGATGTAGGCAACTCCAATTTATATGCGATAGTACCGATATTTTGAAACAACTTGTAAGGACCATAGTACTTGGGTGATAATTTAATATCCCTTTTAGCTTTCTTGAGGGACATTTGTTTGTATCATTGTAGCTATAAAAATACCCAGTAACTTACATCAAAACTTTATTCACTGTTATTCTGAATTTCCTATTGTTTCATTTGATTTTGCAAGAGAGTGAGGTTATCCTTTAAGGGTTGGAGAACCTTTTTTTGATACTAGATGGTGTCTTCCACTACTTGAACCTTAGAATTTTCTCTTAAAGATGATTTGATGGATGGTGGATGGGGCATAAATAGGGGCATTTTTGCTGCAGTATGGAAGCAATTGTTATACCACCATTCAACTAGAGGTAACCATTTGATCCATTGTGTTTGTTTATTCTATACAAAGCAATGAAGATATCCTTTGAAACAAGTGTTCACTATCTTAGTTTTCCCATCAAATTGAGGATGATAAGATGAGCTATGAGCTAGTTGAATACCAAGACAAGAAAATAATTTCGTCCAAAAATTTCCAGTGAAAGTGAGATCTCTGTCACTTACAATAATCTTTTGGTTTCCATGTATATTTTGAATTGTTTCCATAAATGCAATAGCAATTGTACTAGCTTTAAAAGGATGAGATAATGCAGAAAAGTGTGCATACTTTGTAAGTCTATCAACTACCACCATGGGGAAGCTCTTTCCTTCAGGCTTGGTAAACCTCCGATAAAATCCATTGAGACCTCCTCCCAATGCTGAATTGGAATGGATAAAGGTTGTAGAAAACCCGAGATCTTAATGTCTCAAATTTATTTTGTTGGCAAACCAAACATTCTCCCACAAAATTTTCAAAATCATATTTTAGGCCATCCCAAAAAAATTCCTTCTTGACCCTATGCTAAATTTTAAAAAATATTGAGTTCCCTCCTATGCGGGAGGTGTGAAATTCCAAAATAATATTTTTCTTGATTTTGGAATTCTTACAAAGATATAAGCGATCTTTGTACCATAATGAATCATTTTTCCAACTAAATGTCTTAGGTGTATGAGGATCTTGCTGCAACTTTTGAATAAGTGCCCACACCTCTTTGTTATTCTTCCATTCATCCCTTACTTTGGTTATCCAATCAGGTTGGACAATAGAAATGGCACAAAGAAATGCTTCCACGTCCTCATTCTTTCTTGAGAGTACATCTACAACAACATTTTGTTTCCCTTTTTTGTAGATGATTTCAAATTCATAAACTAGCATCCTTGTGACTCATTTTTGCTGCTCTTGTGAAGATAATCTTTGTTCCAAAAGCTATTTAAGACTATCATGGTCCACTTTTACCTTGAACTGTCTTCCCATTAGGTAAGGTCTCCATTGCTTTAGTGCATGTAGTATTGACAACATTTCCTTTTCATAAATATGTTTGTTTAAATACTTTCCTTTGATTGGATGAATTTCAAAATAAATGGGTCTTCCTTCTTTCATTAAAACAACACCAATTCCATTTCCCGAGCCATCACATTCCATAATAAAGGTTTTTGCAAAGTTAGGCATAGATAAGACCGGTTCTTGGCACATTGCCTCTTTAATATTTTCAAAGGCCTTAGTCAATTCTGGAGTCAAAGGAAATGCATCTTTCTTTAATACTATTGTTAGAGGTGTTGTTATTCTCCCATAATTCTTAACAAAATTGTGATAATACCCTGTCAACCCAAGAAATCCTCGAAGATGCTTTGTGATTGTGGGGATTTTCCATTCCTTAATGGATTTACTTTTGTTAGGATATACCTTAACACCCTCATGAGATATAATATGACCCAAATATTCCACCTCCTATACTCCAAAGAAATATTTGAATGCTTTTGCATATAATTGTTTCTCCTCCAATAATTTGAGCACCCTATAAACATGTTGAACATGATCCTTCCAAGACTTGCTATAGATTAATATATCATCAAAAAATACTAACAAATTTTTTCTAAGGAAGGGTTTGAAAATGGAATTCATCAAACCTTGAAATGTCGAAGGTGCATTAGTAAGGCTAAAAGGCATGACCAAAAATTCATAATGACCCTCACGAATTCTGAATGTTGATTTTAGAATGCCGGTAATCTTCATTCTAATGATGATATCCTGAACGAAGATCTAGCGTAGTGAAGTAAATTGCTCCATGTAATTCATCCAACAATTCATCAATGGTAGGAATGGGAATTTTTTCTTTAATAGTGAGCTCGTTGAGCTCCCTATAAATCTCGGCACATACAAATACCTTGGAATGATTGTCCAAGACTTTTTGTAGATCTTGAGAAATAGATGATTTTGATGCTTGAACCTCTAGTGAGCATAATTGTCCAAATTACGCCTCATTTTCTCTTTTCAGAATATTTGTCATGCCATTAGAGTTGATTACCTTTCCTGGTTTCCCTACGATACCCCTTAATTAAAGTTCTTTGCCTTCCCAAAAGAAAAAACAAGAAAAACTCTTGAAAATTAAAAGCTATTGTCCCCAAATATTGTAACCATTGGACTCCTAGTACAATATCAACACCACCCATTGGAATCAAAAGAAATGGGCTATTCAATACATATTCCCCCATGGTTAGCTTGATATTATGGCACTTTCTAGAGAAATTTATATTTCCTCCATTTTCAACCATCACTTGACACTCGGGCACTAGATATAGGAAGGAATTCAATTGTTTGGATATCTTACAATGAATAAAATTATGAGTACTACATGAATACATCAACACTATTAACTTTATATTCTTTATATATCCTTCTATCGTGAGAGTTTGAGGAGTGGTAATTTCTTCCAATGCATTTCAAGATATGGTTGGATTCATTTATTCTTTCTCTAGGGTTGGTTCTTGGTATATATCCTCCTCATTTGACATTTTTTGTTCCTTTTCTTCCTCCTCATCATAATCTATGTAAAATAATTTATTTTGAGCACACTTATGAACTTTAATGTATTTTTTATCACAATTGTAACAAATCCCTTTTGTTATTTTTTCCTCCAATTGTTGTGGCGTCAACATTGTAGGTTTTGGAAGGCTAGTAGAAGCAACACTTCCATCTTTATAGTTGTGAGTGATATGCTTCCTTTTTGCCATAATTTTGCTTTTGACATTTCTTGCCACCCTGAATTCCTTCTCCAATGAATCAAGTTCCCAAAGGCTAACCTCATGTTGGATTTTATCCTTCAAAGTCCATATGAATACATAAATCCTATCATCATGTGGAATATCGGTTATCCTAATATCCAATTTTTGGAATTCCTCAATGTGCTCAACCATTGAACCCTTTTGTTTGAGATTTATCAATTGGCTAAAGAAGGTGTTTCTCTTTCTATCCTCATAATGTGCTCTCATTTCCCCCATAAAAATTGACCAAGTTACAAGTGGTTTACGAGAATAATTCCATCGATACCATACAAACTGATTGGGTTCTAAATATAAAGATGTAATGCGCACCTTTATTGCGTGTTTCACATCATTTAGATCAAAATATTGCTCCATATATAATATCCATGTTAGGAGATCGTTGTCATCAAATTTCCTCATATCTATCTTTGGAATGTGGTGGTTCTTAAACCCACATTAGAGTCTCTAAAATCATAATTCATATTCCTTTTGTCCTCATCATGATTTTCATGGATTACCTTTTCACCACGCGGAAGCCTTTCTTGCAAAAAATTTGTCAAACCTTCCATGTCTACTTTCAAACCATCCATCTTAGCTTTCATGCCATCCTTCAATCCTTCCATGTATTATTTTAAACCCTCCATTTACCCTTTTAAGCCATCCATATCCCCTTTTAGTTAATCTTGGTTGTTCTTTGTGAGAGTCAAATTTGTTGCACTTGGTCCTATAATTTTGATATATCATGTTGCATTTCTTCCTCTTCATGCATCATAGTAGATATTTCTGGGAGCTGAATGGGTGTAGAGTTATTTTTTTGGGAGGAATTTTTGAACCCAATTTTATGCTTCAATATTCCCTTGGAATTACTTCAAACTAATTTTTCAAACAAAATCTATGTAAAATTTGAAAAAATACACACTTTCTACTTGGTTTTTAGAAGTTTGATATTGAAGTTGTTGTATCTCTATCATTTCAAATCTCCAAGATCTGAAATTTTGTACTTTCATAGCCCTATGAGTCTTCTTTCCAACCCCACAATTCTAACCAAGATTGGATTCTTCAAGAAAGAGTTATTCCCGATCTCCCATGATGACCTTATTATACACTCATTTTGTAGAGTGAAATTGTAGTGCAGAGTGCCACATGTCACTGTTTCAACCTTTGGCCTTGAAAATGATACAAAATAAACTAGAGTCCACGAAATTTCAGTTAATTTTTACAAAATTCAAATACGATGTTTGGAGAGAATGTTATGACAATTTTCCCTAGGTCACTTGTTTGAGATTGAATTTTGGAGCTTGCAAAAAACCTAACTTCCATAGATCATATCTCTGAAAAATATAACAAACCAAGCTCTAAAATTTTTACATGAAGTTTATCAAGATTTCGTCTCCACATGTTAAAATGTTTGGCTTCTGAAGCCTCGTATAAAAACAAGTTATAGTGAAAATTCGAAGGTGGTTTGTTTGAAGAAGTGAAACCCTAGGATCCAAAGCTCTGATACCAAATATTATGCAGGCAACTCATAGAAAAGGTAGATCAATGGCTTAAAAATTATCCTATTCAAGGGGGAAGCCTTCTTTACATTACATATATGAACAATTCTTGGATGATTCATATGATAAGACCTCCTTGGTATATATAGGAGTATAAGGGGTCACAATATAATCAGAGCCTACATAATAATAATAATGTAATGACACAACAATAACAATAGTGGGCTTCTATGGGGGACAACAATAACAACATGAGGGGTACATGGGCACAAAAATAACAATAGGGGGTTACAATAATTACAATAAGGGGAATAAACTTGTATTATAGGGACCTAACATGCTCTTGTTGTTCCTAAAGGATAATTAGATTCACCTTCTTTCACACCAACGTACAAATGATCCTCTAATCCATGTTTGAGCTTATTTCAACCTATTTTCTCAAATCAGTGGCCATAAGATTCGTATTATTATATTTATTTTTGCTCTTCAGGTTAAGCTCTGGATGAAACTTTCAAAACTTCTCTTCTATAGGATCGCCAATATTATAGTGGTTACAATAGTTGTTGGGATCCTTGCACTAGTGTGCTATGGCTATCATCTTTTTATCTTTTCCTCCTTTACACTTATTCTTCCCCTCCTTGGAAGAATTATGCTCCTCCTTTTGCTTCGATCCTCTTGATTTCTCTTTCTTCAAGCCTATGTTCTCTAGGTATTGTGCTTGTACACAAGCCTTGTCCACCAATATGGTTTTGAACAACCTCACATGCTTCGATAGATGACTATGTAAACCCCCATATGCTTGAGGAGTACATATGGGTTATTTTGGAAGATATCCAACATTATGGCCATCTTTCTAAAATTTATGGTGTGCTCCTATACACTATGCCCCTGCTTTTTCCTAATGTAGTATCGTTGAATCCCCTAGTCCAATACATACCCGATGGGGTAAAATTTTGAATTTATGGTAGTTTTAAATTCATCTTGGTAAGTAACTTGAGGATCTCCTTCCAACTTCAAGGTCTCCATGTGGATTTCCCACTAGGTTAGGGCATGGCCCTCTATTTAAGAAAATATAATAATTAACCCTAAAACCTTTTTCCTAAAGCTTAAAACACTCAAATCCATAAGAATTAACCTCAATTTTTTTTACATGAAGCTCAAAATATTGAACTCCAAAAACTGATTTAACAAATAATACACACATTTTATAACACACATACATTTGCATATATAAGTTTCAATCTTATTTTTTGTTTCAAATAAATCCACAACTAATATATCAAATCAAATGAATACTTATAATTAAATTTAATATTATTCCGTCAAGAGGCTCTTTACATCCTAGAGGTGGTTAGTTGGTACATAAACTTCCTCAGGGAAAAACTTTTGTATAAAATATCCATTTGGGGTACATAATAGCTCATTGGAAAGAACTATTTGAGGATTTCAACTTTTGACCAAGGTTAGGGTATTCCATGGAAACACCTAGCCCCAAGAATTTCCATAAAACAGAATTTAAAGCCTCAAAATGATCTCAAACGTTATGCAATGTAATTTTATGTTTATTTGGTCAAACTATTTAACAAAAAGAAAATGAAAAATAATAATTAATACTTGATAGAGTTGTTGGCTCAATATATATACAAATTCAATATATATACATTTAGTAATTACAAATCAATTATTTCAATGTTGAAAGTTGTTATATATGCCTTGAAATCCACTGTACATGCTCACCATCCTACCATTGTTCACTTTCTTTTTTTTTGCTAAAGCAAGAGTCGTACCTTCTATTTCATTAAATTGGAAAACAAATTACATAAAATACAACAGTCCCAAAGGAACTATGGGCCAAAGAAAAAAACTATCCTCTTAAAGTCGAGGGCATCGAGCTAAAGGCTTAAACACCGAGCCAAGGTCCCGCAAACAAAACTACCATACCCTCGAAAAACAGACAAAGCTGAGACCGTTCGATCTCCCCTCAGAGATCTGACGGACAAGGCCCAAATCCGGTTGGAAACAAGAAAACACTTTAAAATTAGAATCGGACCCGATGAGGAAATAGGGACCAATCTAAAAGGATTACGGATCTAAATGGGGGGATAACCCTCAAGCATGTAGATCACAGGAAATCCACTGATTCCCATATTGAATCGAAATAAGCACAAAAGATATTCCTCACCTGGACCTCCATACTTTTTCTTAACCATCGAATATCCTCGCTAGATCTAATGGCGGAGAATGATATCACAATACCTAGAAGCATGGCGATTAACCACGCAATAAACAACCTGGACCCACCAACATGCTCACTTATTCCTAACTATAGATCCATCTTGCTTGATTCGACAGATGACGATCATATCTCATGAGCCAAAAGCACCGAGAATTAGTGCGTGATGAGGGTGGTATTCCTTCCCCTCCCTTGGCCACGTGTTGCTTGGTGAGTGGAATCACTCCCAACTCTGAAATATCGCTTCCAACTTGAAGGGCATGCGATAAACCATAAACCACATTGAGAGAGGTATTGCGTCCATAGAAAGAAAAACAAGGGTTTTAAGTCTATCGAGAAAGCCAGGACTTTGGCCCCTCGCACCATCCCATCTCCGCTAGCACATGAACCAATGTAAGATGAAAATGCATCTGTCTAGCAGACCATCTGAGAGACAGTTTTTGTCAAGCATCTTCCACTTGAAACTTCTGTGTTTTACTAACCAAGGTTGAGGAGGCTGATAGTGACCTGCATCCCAAATATGATCTCACTTCGGAAAAAACACTTCATAAAGAATCTGAATCAACTAGACCTTGCCTATGTGGCTCTATTTCGAAACACCATCCTGTCCTTATCCACCTGATCGTGACAATGCACCTTCAATCTATTCTGAGGCATCTCTTGACAACTCAGTGCGACCCTACTTTTGGTACAAAGCACTACTTGATTGGCTAGAATGTCTTCCAATTTATTTGTTGTCCTTCGTAAAACTCATTGTACGAAAGCACATGAGGTGAAGATGAATCTGTTGAAAGACCTGGAGCAGCCTCCAGTGTTTAGAGACATTTTCTAGCTCTATGCCACAGCTAATTCTCTTGACCGAGTTAATGATTAACTCAGAATCAGCTTCGACTATTACATTTTGGAGATTATCCTACTTCAGGAATTCTAAACATTTCTCAAGAGCCATTAATTCCGCCATATTCTTAGTGGCTCTTCCTAAATGGCAATGGAAAATGTAAAGGATACTGTCGTTTTCATCCCTTAACACCCCTCCAAAGCTAGAAATACCTGGGTTGCCTTTTGGAGCCCGATCAATTTTGTATTTCAAAAAACCATTAGGGGGAGGATGCCAGTAATCCTATTTAGTATCCAATTTCAGTACCTTCCTATCCAAGCCCTATGGTATAATCCCCTTCATACCCAATTGAAGAAGTATTTGCATTTCAACTTCTGAAGGTGGATTCTTAGGGGAAGTACACACTATAGTATCTACCGTCTCCTTAAGTTTTCTTAAGATCTGCTCAAAAAGGCATTGGGGGGAACTCTTTTCATTTTTGAAGATTATGTTGTTCCTTTCTTTCCAGACATTCCATATTATGAAGCTTTGCGTTAAATCCCAAGTTGAACCAAGAAATTCATAATCAGAGAAGTTTCATCTACAGTTGTTTAGGGTGTTGATAATGCTTCCTTTGTCCCTATCTGTCTATTGGAAAATGGTGGCAAAATTATCCCAAAACCTGGAGGTGAAAATGCAATTATTGAGAAGGTCCTCCATTGTTTCCTCTTGGACATCATAGAGCTGACATCTAGAAGGACCTAGAACACCCCTCTTCTGAATGTTATTCCAAGTCAGAATTTTCTTATGATGTACCAACCACATGAAGAGTTTGATCTTCATCCATCCTTGATGCCTCCATAGGTTCTGCCAAACCCTGTCTGGTACATTGGATTCCAGCTCAAGGAGTATGTGTTTTGCCTCCTTAAGATTGAAGGTACCTTCATTATTGTTGTCCCATCTAACTTGGTCATGCCCCCTGTCACTAAAATTTTCCTTTGCTCCAACATTTTCAGAAGTTCCTCTGCTTTTGCTTTCAAGGGGCTATCATCCTTGTAATCTATATCTTCCAAGTTCTCCATTTTCCTTCACTATTGGTTTGATCCCAAAATTTTTTTACCTTAAATAACCCTTTGGTATCTATCTTTTTCTTGAGGTCTAGAAGGTCCTCTCTCAATAGTGTAAGTTCTTGTTGCCATTTATCCTCCCAAAATAAAGCCAAATCTCCCTCTCTGATTTCCCAGAAGTTGTTTTTTTGTACTAAGCCTCTATTCTCCCAGGCCTTATTCCAGATGTGTGAGCCCTTTATGATGCCATACATCCTTATGTGATAATTATTTTGCCAAGAGCTGGCATATTTTTCTTTCTAGATACTAGCCTATTGAGCCTTTGGGTCTTTTACCCAATGCCACCATAATTTTTCCCCTAGAACTTTGCTTAGTACTTTCGGATCATCCAATCTAAGACCCCCATGGTTTTTAGGTTTGTAGATCTTATCCCAGGCTACGAAGGACCATTTTTTTCTTTCCTCCCCCTTACCCAAAGAAAGTCTCTTTGAATGGTTCTAAATTGTTGCAAAACTCCTTTTGGAGCTGGAAGGGTTGATAGCCTGAAGACGGGGATTAATTGAAGAATAAATTTTGTAAGCACTAACCGATGAGCCAAGTTTAAATATCTAATAGTCCATTTCTTCATTTTATCCTGCATCTTAATAATCACCGGCTCCCAAATTATCTTGTGCAAAGGTTTAATAGTTAGAGGAACTCCCAAATATTTGGAAGGAAGGACATACCTTTGAAAGCCTAGAATTTTGGAGATATTTCTCTGAATAGCAATATTGGTATTAAAGAAAAAAATCTTAGATTTGGAGAGATTAACTTCCATACCTGTAGCCATGGCAAAGTCATGGAGAATTTGTTTATACTCTAGTGCTTCTTTGACCGTGGGGATTCCCTACAGCATGGTATCATCAACAAATTGTTGATGGGTCAAAGCCTGTCCAGTCTCAGAAAGTTGGAGACCCTTGATATTACCAACTTATTTCACATGCTTGATAGACTGACCAATTCCTTCCATCATGAGGATGAAGAGAAAGGGAGAGAGTGGATCTCCCTGCCTGAGGCCTCTTGAAGGAGTAAAAGTCTTGGAGGGAGAACCATTAACTAGAATTGAAAAGCTAGAAGAAGTAACTAGGGCCATGACCCATCTTACCTAGTTATGATCAAACCCAAAAGAAATAAGGACCTTCCTGATGTAGGTCCAATTGCATAATCATTCTAGCCTTCCTATTTATTATCAATGAATGCACCACCTCATGTACTTGAATGATGTTATTGAGAATTTTTCTACCTCCACATAACCAGATTGCTCCATAGAATCTAGAGAAGGAAGAAGTGGTTTAAGTCTATTGGCAACAACCTTGGATATTATCTTGTATACCACATTGCATAAAGCTATGGGTCTAAACCTGTTTGGAGTCTGAGCATTCTCCTGTTTGGGGATCAGGGAGATGAAGGAAGTATTCAACACCTTCAAAATAGTTCTATTCATCGTGGAATCTTCCACTACATTCAGAATATCCTGTTTAACAATATTCCAACAAGCTTTAGAGAAATCCACATTGAAACCATTAGGGCCTGGCGCTTTACCATTCTGCATTTCTCTGATGACCTCACTAACCTCCTCTTCAATCACTGGCCTACTAAGATTGAAATTATCCTCTCTAGTTACTAGCCTATGTATATGCCTTGTTAAGTCCCTGATAAAATGATCTCTGTTTGAAATGGTTTCCTTTGCTATACCTCGAAAGTGTTGAACTAACACAGCTTCAATATCTTCATGGGAATTAAGTAGATGACCTCCCTCATCCTTGATCAAATAGATCCTATTATGAGATCTATTCGCCATAGTGGATTTGTAGAAAAATCTAGTGTTTCGCTCCCCTCCTTTTAGTCATTGAACTCTAGATTTTTATCTCCAAAATATTTCCTCTTGTTTACATAAATTTTCCCAGTCTTGATGATGCTTGGTGACTTGATCATTTTTGACTTTATCAAAGCCATCTATGATAACGCCTTGATTGAGTTCCCGCATTTTATCTTCAAAAAAAATATTCGCTTCAAAAATATTGCTAAATTCATTCTTGTTCCAATCTTTAAGTCTAAGCTTGATGTGCTTTAGTCTTTTGTGTAGCAGGAACATTCTTGTACCCTGAATATGCAGATATTTTTTCCACCATTTTGCAATGTTACTGATGAAATTTGGGTGGGAGAGCTAGATATTCTCAAGTCTAAAAGGTCTGTTCCTGGGGGTACCAATGCCCTGAACCTCAAGTTGAATAGGCCAATGGTCCGAGCCTCCAAAGGGGATAATTCTTGCTATCATTTCCTTATCAATGAGCATAAGGTCCTCTAAGATTGTGAATCTTTCTAACTTTCAGGCTACTTGAGACCCTCCTCCTCTTTTATTGTTCCAATTAAAGAGACCATTACTCGTATCAGTGTCAACTAGCTTCATATTATTTATACAAGTTTGAAATGATAAAGAGTCTTTGCTTAAAGTTCTGGTTCCCCCTTTTTTCTCTGAAAGTGATTTGATCATATTGAAGTCCCTACCCATGATCCATGGTACTCCTACGTGTCTCTCTTAGATCTACAAGAGAATCTAGAAACTTGAGTTTATCATCCATTCTTTAAGGGCCATAAACATTTGTGACCAGGTAAGTCTCCCTATCTCCCATAGGCTGAATAACCACTGATAAATAATTCCTAGATTCCTTAGCATCTATTATGTGAGCTTCATTATTAAAGATTTGTAAAGGAGTAGCTAGTTAGGTCTTTCAGATTACTTGAATCTATCATTAGCTTTCCACATTCCATCAATAGCTTGTTTCGCTTTTTCCTGCCTCTTTTCTTTCCTGGTTTTCTAGGTGCTAATCCTGGTGTCATTTTCATATTTTTCACACCTTTTTTGCCCTACCTTTCTTTGTTCCTTTACCTTTCCAGCCCTTTAGCCTAAATTTTCCATAGGAACAGCTGCTCTACTCTATTGAACTCTTCTTGAGATAATGAGTCTACCCCTCCCATGGTCTGCTGTTTCAAGAACCCTTCCAGATCTAGGTGTTCTCTATCAAGAATCTCCTATAGTTCATGGTCCTCCATTTCCATCTCACTCTGGGTCATTTCTTAGTCCATCTCCAGTTCTACATCACTCAGCATAGTCTCTTTCTGTTTATTAATATCCTGTGTTTGTTCGTTGTCTTCTTCTTTCTCCTTCTCCACTGGGCTTCCTTCCATTACTTGATCTACTTTTATTATCTCTTCTTCTTCTTCGAGTACTTGGAACCTATTCATACTGGCCTATTTCCCTTTTGTTTGATGTTGCTTTGGCCCCCTTTTGCCCCCTTTCCTCTATGTCCCACTTTGTTCAGTATCTTTCATTGTGGTATCTTTACTTCTGTTCTCTATTTTACTGAGAGGGAAGTCTCTAAATAGGTGCCCATGCTCATGGAACCTGCGACATCTAAAAGGAATATGTTCATAATCTACTGTTTGCACCCATTCTTCATCAAAAACTTCCAAGTTGACCTCATCTGGTAGAGCTCCAGAGAGATCCATCTCCACACATATTCATGCAAAGGAAGTGTATCTTCCCCTTCTGGTGGCCTCAGAAGCTTTGACAAAATTCCCTATTTTGTTTCCTACGGAAGATAATGATTCCATTTGCCAATAATCAAGAGGGAGGGAGTAGAGTCTTACCCAAACTAGGATCGAAGTGAAAGTCTCTCGCTCCGAGAAAAAATTCATCATCCATGACTACATGTAGAGGCCTGCTGCTGCATATAAGTAAGGCCCTCCTTCAAACACCCTATCTTTATCCTCAATATTTGTGAAGACCACAGTGAATAAACCTTTTGACCCAAGATGTAGGTCTATGCTTACTTTTGGTTTTGAGTGGTATTTAATCCATGTCTACAATGCCTTTTCATTGGGCCATAATCCCATGAATTTTCAAATGATAGCATATGTCCGCATGTGGTCCCTATGTGCCTACAGAGAAGGATCATTTAAAACTACTCTAGGTGTGACCTCAACTTTGGGTTTACATGGCCCCATTTGTTCTTTTTTTTTTGCTCCTTGTTCCTTGTCTTCTTCCTCATTTTCTTTTGTGCTATTATTCTCCCTCGAGTTGGTAAAATCTTGCTCCTCTTCCATGTTCTTTTTCCGTTCTCCTGAAGGACCTCTATTAGTGTCTATTGGTTTCTTACCTCAGCTGGCAATGACCTGCCTATAGGAGGGAATGGAGCTCCCACCTTTGCACCCTTCCATGGAGTTCAACACTTGCAGAAGCCTGAAAACCCTAGCTTTTCGTCCGTGTCTCCCCCCGTCGTCATCTCCCCCTACCATGTTCACTTTCATTATACTATTTCACATATAATAATTTATTTATGTCCAATATTTTAGGGTGGTTTGAGTAAACATGGCTTGTTCAAGTTTTTAGTGGTTTCTAACCTCCAAATTTATGAGAACCCATGGATCTTCCCATTGTATTCTTGTGGAATATAACCTATTTAAAGGAGGAAAGACTCTAGGAAAATTTATCTTGGTGATCAATGGGATCTTGACGAAGGTTTCTTTAGACACCACCATTTCTCTCAATGTTTCGTGATCCTAACAAAAAAAGGGTAAATTGATAATGCCATCCCCATTGTTAAACTCATTAAATCTTGACATGTCTTGGAGCTCATTAAAATGTATATGAATAAAGAGATTGTGTAAATAAAATTAAGAGGTATCATTATAGAATTCCAAGCTATCGCATTCAAACGTAGAATTGAATTTCTTACAATATAGAAAAAAAGAAAAAAATAAGAAAGAAAAAAAATAGTAACAATTTGTTATAACATGAATGCATGAGATAAGGGTCAATTTTACCTATTCATTGATGTGATATGTCATTATCCTAAATGAAGTATCATGTTATGAACAATTAACCTACAAAGGATGCTGAACAATTTTTATAGGCAAATGGATGTCGATCTAGATTGTTTACTCCATAATCTATTACATAGTTAATATAATGTGAGGGTAATAGTTCATTATCATTATGGATTGCTTATAAGTTAAACATGTATACTCCATGTAATTGGCAGTCAAGAACTGTGTATAATAAGAATGTGTAACGCCTTGGAATAAACACTTAAGAATTATTTATAATTATTTTAATTATTTTAATTGTGCTTAAAAAGATATTTTTAGATTTGGTAAGTAGACGTTGCATTACTTATTTTAATGTTATAAAATATAATAAATAAATAAATCTATAATTAGCATTTACCCTTAAATATTTTGAAATCTTCAAATAATATTTGTTGGCACGTACCTTTAAGTATTATTTTTCATTTTAAATCAAAATGTAACAACCACATTGTAAGTTCAAAAATGGGAAGCTTGAATGGAAGCCCTAACATATTTTTTTACTTGAATTCAGAAACACCTTCGAATAGTCTATCTAAATATCTTTCTCAGTGTTTTCATTTTATGTCTTTGATGACTCTTTTGACTCAAAATGACACCCACTCTTGTCATCTGTGTATCCACCTTCTTTTAATTTCACATTTTTGCAACACTGTGCCCCAATCTTACATGTGCCCTCAATTCTCCTACAAAGGGAAAAGATCATAACTAAAAAACATAGAAAATAAAAACCACATATTTAATTCATGTATATATGTTGATAAAAAAAACGAAATTATAAATATAAAAATGACAGAGAGATCCAAATAAAAAGTTGTGAATACTTACATGATGAGTGGCGGATGTGATAAGGCAAGTGATGTTTTGGAGGGGCTCCCTCGGATGGGGTAATGGAAATAGAGAGCCAAAAGAATAGGAGGACAATGGAGGAATTTTCTCCTTATTCTTCTCTTTATTCTTCTTTACTTAGAGATATTTCAAAAATTAAGAACTGTAGATCACCCCCAGAGTGAGGGATCACTGGATATCTTTGGTTCTCACCCACTCCTATGCTAAATACCTACTCAAAAACAACAATTTTTCCAAACATTATGCTTTGAAAAAACATGTTAGCATTAGTACATGATCATAATCAACATATTAGTTTGAAATCCAAAAAGAGATAATGAAAGTGTGGGGAAAATCATAGATGATTATATTATACCATAATTGGTTTATACATTGTTGCACCTTCTGTAGTCCCTACCTATTATGCAACCAAATCACAAATAGATAGATCAAGGACTTCATAATTATCCTCTTTGAGGGAGGAACCTCCTTTACATTACATAAATGAACAATTCTTGGATGATGTAAATGACAGGACCTCCTTTGTATATATAGGAGTTTAAGGGGTCAAAATATAATCAGAGCATGCATCATCATCATCATCATAATAATAATAATGTAAGGGAACAACAATAAAAGCAGTGGGCTTATATGGGGTACAACAATAACAATATGGGGGCTATGTAGGCACAACAGTAACAATAATGGGGCTACAATAACAGTAATAATAAGGGGACTACACCAGTATTAGAGGGACCTAACATGGCCCTCTCTTTCAAAATATTATTATCCTCAATGCTTGAGTAGTTATGGATGCTTTTGTATAAAATTCTCATCCTCCCATGTGGAATATTCAGCAGGTAAGTTCTTCCACTTAATGAGATACTTTGAAATTGATTGATTCTATAGTTTTCAGGTTCTTGTTTCTCTCACTGCTTTAGGTTCAAATATTATTTTTCCTTCTTCGTCAAGTTCTAACAACATTTTTGAACTGGAATCTTGTCAGAGATAACCTTCTTTAAGTATGAAACATGGAAAATGGGTGTACTCGAGAGGATGCAAGCAACTCCAATTTGTATGCCATAGTACCAATATTTTGCAACAAATTTTAGGCACCTTAGTACTTAGGTGATAATTTATTATCATTCTTAGCTTGCTTGAGAGACATTTTTTTGTATGGTTGTAGCTGTAAAAATACCCATTCACCTACATCAAAACTTATGTCACTACGATGTTGATCTACCTGTTGTTTCAATTGATTTTGTGCCATAGTGAGGTTATCCTTTAAGAGTTGGAGAACATGATGTTGATGCTTGATGTGATCTTACACTACTTGAACCTTAGAATTTTCTCTTAAAGATTATGTGATGGATGGTGGATGATATCCATGAATTGCCATAAATGGGGTCAATTTTGTTGCAGTATGGAAGGAAGTGTCATACCACCATTCAGCCAGAGGTAACCACTTGACCCATTATGCATGTTTATTAGATGAAAATCAACGAAGATATCCTTCCAAACATTTGTTTCCTATCTCAGTTTTCCCATCAGATTGAGGATGATAAGATGATCTATGAGCTGATTCAGTACCAAGACAATAAAATAACTTCATCCAAAAATTTCAAGTGAAAATTGGATCTCTCTCACTTACTATAATCTTTGGATTTCCATGAAGCTTTCGAATTGTTTCCATAAATGTTGTAGCAATTTTTCTGGCTTTAAAAGGATGAGATAATGTACAAAAGTGTGTATACTTGGTAAGTCTATCAACTATCACCACGACGACACTCTTTCCTTTATACTTGGGTAAACCTGTGATAAAATCCATTGAGATCTCCTCCCAACGCTGACTTGGAATGGCTAAACGTTGTAATGGACCTAGGGTTTTAATTGTCTCAACTTTAATTTGTTGGAAAACCAAACATTCTTCCACAAACTTCTGAATATCAGATTTAAGGCCATCCCAAAAAAATTCCTTCTTGACCCTATCGTAAGCTTTGAAAAATCCCAAGTGCCCTGTTAAGGGAGAGGTGTGCAATTCAAAAGAATATTTTGCTTGATCTAGGGATTCTTACAAAGATATAAGAGATATTTGTATCATAATGAATCACTTTTCTAGCTAAATATATCAAATGTAGTGGGATCTTGCTGCAGCTTTTGGATGAGTGACCACACCTCTTTGTAATTCTTCCATTCATCCCTTGCTTCAGTTATCCATTCAATTTGGATAATTGAACTGGCACAAAGAAATGCTTCCACTTCCTCATCCTTTCTTGAGAGTGCATGCAACAACATTTTTCTTCCCCTTTTTTGTAGATGATTTCAAAGTCACAACCCAACATCTTTGTCACCCATTTTTTCTCATCTTCTAAAAATAATATTTGTTCCAAAAAGTGTTTAAGAGTATAATGACTTGTTTTTACCTTGATGTGTCTTCCCATTAGGTAAGGTCTCCATTGCTTTAGTGCACGTAGTATTTCCAACATTTCCTTCGCATAAATAGGTTTGTGTAAATAATTTCCTTTTATTGGATGAATTTCCAAAGAAATGACTCTTCCCTATTGCATTAAACCAACACCAATTCCATTTGCTGAGGCATCACATTCCACAATAAAAAAATATGTGAAGTCCAGCTAGCTAAGAGGGCACGTGGCAGATTACCTCTTTAAGACATTCAAAGGCCTTCATTGCTTCTAAAGTCTAAGGAAATGCATCTTTCTTCAATAATGATGTTAGAGGTACCTCTATTCTCCCATAATTCTTATCAAACTTATGATAATACCATATCAACCTGAGAGAACCTTGAAGATTCTTTATGGTTGTGGGGAATTTCCATTCCTTAATGGATTTAATTTGTTTAGGGTCTACCTTAACACCCTCATGAAATACAATATGACCCAAATATTCCACCTCTTCTACTCCAGAAAAAATTTGGAGGTTTTTGCATATAATTGTTTCTCCTCTATAGTTTGAGCACCCTATCAACATGTTGAACATGATCCTTCCAAGACTTGTTGTAGATTAATATATCATCAAAAAATACTAACACAAATTTTCTAAGGAAGGTTTTAAAAATGGAATTTTTCAAACCTTGAAATGTGGAAGGGGCATTAGTAAGGCCAAAAGGCATGAAAAAAAATCATAATGACCCTCATGAGTTTTGACTTCCATTTTCAGAATGTCTTCAATCTTCATTCTAATTTGATGATATCCTAAATGAATATCCAACTTGGTGAAGTAAATTGCTCCATGTAATTCATCGAAAAATTCATCAATGAAAGGAATGGGAAATTTATCTTTAATAGTGAGCTTGCTGAGTTCCGTATAATTTGGAAACATCTGTCATGATCCATCCTTCTTGTGCACCAATACTACTAGAGCGGAGAAACAACTTTGACTAGGTTGAATTATACTAGCCTCTAGCATTTCTGCAACCATACATTCAATTTCACTCCTTTTAGAATAAGGATATCTTTAAGGCCTGGTGTATGGAGGAAAAATAGCTATAATCAAATGAATAGTATGATCATGATCATGAATAGGTTGGGGGCCTTTGGGAGTCTCAAACACCTTGGAATGATTGTAAAATTCTTTTGGAGATCTAGAGAAATAAATGATTTCGATGTTTGAACCTCTAGTGAGCATAATTGTGAAATTACACCCTGCTGTTATTTCTTCAAAATATTTGTCATGCCATTAGAGTTGATTATCTTTCCTTCCTTCCCTATGGTACCCCTTAATTCAACTTCCTTTCCTTCCCAAAAAAATTCAAGAATTGTTCTTGAAATTTGAAAGCTATCACCCTCAAAGATTATAACCATTGGACTCCTAGTACAGCATCAACACCACATATTGGAATGGAAAGAATTGGACTATTCAATACATATTCCCCCATGATTACTTTGATTTTATGGAGATTCTTAGAGAAATTTATAGTTCCTACATTTTCAGCCATCACTTGATAATATGGTGCTGGATACATGAAGCAATTCAATTCCCCGACCATCTTAGAATGAATAAATTATGGGTACTACCCGAATCAATCAACACTATTACCTTTTTATTCTTAATATTTCCTTCTATCTTGAGAGTTTGAGGAGTGGTAATTACTTCTAATCCATTACAAGATATGGTTGGACTCATTTCTTCTTTCTATAGGGTTTGCTCCTAGTGTATATCCTCCTCTTTTGATGTTTCTTGTTCCTCGTCTTCCTCCTCTTCACAATCTATGTAGAATAATCTCTTTTTGGCACACTTATGACCTTTACTATATTTTCTCTCAAAACTGTAATAAATTCCTTTTGTTATTCTTTCCTCCAATTGTTGTGGTGTCAACCTTTAAGGTTTTGGAAGACTAGGAGAAGCAACATTTCCATCTTTATAGTTGTGAGTGGTAGACTTCCTTGTTGCCATAATTTTTCTTTCAACTTTTCTTGCCACCATGAATGTCTTCTCCAATGAATAAAGTTCCCAAATGTGAACCTCATGTTGGATGTTATCTTCTAAAGTCCCTATGAATACATCAATCCCATGCTCCTCTAGAATATCGGTTACCTAGATATTCAATTTTTGGAAGTCTTGAATGTGCTCCACCATTGAACCCTTTTGTTTCAGATTTATCAATTGACTAAATAAGATGTTTCGCTTCGTATCTTCATAATGTGCTATCATTTCCTCCGTACAAATTGACCAGGTTATAGGTGGTTTACAAGAACAAAGCCATCTATACCATAAAAATTGATTGGGTTCTAAATATAAAGATGCAATATATACCTTTCGTGAGGGTTGCAAATCATGTAGATCAAAAAACTGCTCCATCTCTAGTATCCATGTTACCAGATCCTTTCCATAAAACTTCCTCATATCTATATTTGGAATGTGGTGGTTCTTAAACTCCACATTGGAGTCTCTAAAATCATAATTAATATTCCTATTGTCCTCATCATTATTTTCATGGATTATCTTGTCACTCCTAGCAAGCCTTTCTTGCACCAGCTTTGTCAACCCTTCCAACTTGACATTCATCACATCCATGTCTAATTTTAAAAAATCTGTGTTTCCTTTTATACCAACCATGTCCCCTTTTAATCCATCCAAGTCATCTTTGGTTTCTCTTTGTGAGAGAGAAATTTGTTGCACTTGGTCCCATAACTTTGATATATCATTTTGCAATTCCTCTTCTTCATGTGTCATAGTAGATTTTTCTGAGGGCTTAATGGGTGTAGAACTATTTTATTTGGGAGGAATTTTACAACAAAATACTAATATCTATGCTTCAATATGCCCTTTGAATCACTTCAAATTATTTTTCAAACAAAAGTTATGCACAATTAAAAAAGACACATTTTTCTTGCTTTTTAGGAGCTCAATCTTGAAACGATTGTAACTCTGTAATTTTGGATCTCGAAGGTCTGAAATTTTTTCTTTTGTTATCCCTATGAATCTTCTTTCCAATTCCACAAGTGAGAGAAATATTTGATTATTTAATAAATAGTTATGCCAGATCTCCCACGATGGCTAGATTAGGGACTGATTTAGTAGAGCAAAGTTGTACGGAATGCCACTTATCACTTTTTCACCATTACGCACTGAATTTTCTACATTTGAAACTAAAATTCCTGCTATTTCAAAAAATTCTTACAGAATTCAATTTTGATGTCTGAAACGAAAGTTATGATTATTTTCCCTAGGTCACTGGTTTGAGAAGGAATTCTAGAGCATGAAAAAACACTAACTTATTTGGATCATATCTCATAACATATAGCTAACAAATATCTAAAATTTTGGCACATAGTTCATCAAGATTTCAGCTCCATGTGGTTGCAATTTTAGATTCTTAAGCCTTGTAGAAAAAACGTTATAGAGAAAATTCCAGAATGACCTGTTTGAAGCAGGAAAACCCTAGAATCCAAAGCTCTGATCACAAATGTTATGCAAACGGCTTACAAATAGATAGATCAACTAATTAAAAATTATCCTCTTTGAGGGGGGAACCTAATTTACATTACATAAATTAAAAATAATTGGATGATACAAATGACAAGACCTCCTTCGCATATATAGGAGTGTAAGGGGCCACAATATAATCAGAGCCTACATAAAAATAATAATGTAAGGGCACAATAATAACAATAGTGCACTTCTACGGGGCACAAAAAATAACAATATGGGTTCTTTGTGGGCATAACAATAAAAATAATGGGGCTACAATAAAAGTATCAATAAGGGGGCTACACCAGTAATATAGGGACCTAACACTACGTATGACCCTCCTCTCACCACATCTCACTATTCATATGGACAATGGTAGTGGTTTATCACAAGGAAGCCTTTTGAGTTGGACATATGACAACACTTTGGCATATGATACCTTCCTCTCCTTTTTGACCTATGGAGACAATTATTTTATAGATGTCTCTAGGGAGTGATCACATTGTATCTAGTTTTATTGACCATGTCTCATCCTTTGATCATTATCAAGTGAGAGTGATAAACTTTGACCCTGTTTGAGCTTATCCAAGGAACTTTCTCTCTATTTATCCTTTGAAATGTAATTGGTACATTTACAACCCTTTGATTCACCCTTCCAAACCAGAAATAACATTGTTGAAACTAGTAGTGCTAGCTTCTAGTGGAAGCGGAGCATTGAAGGCACAAAAGATGTGTTTTCCAAAGCTTCCACATACAAATTCTTGCATCCTATCTTGCAAGATGTTGTTTGCTTCTAGTAGACCTAAGGAGGTGACATTTTGAGCTATAACATATGCTCCTTAATTTATGAGGCTAGATGAGAAACTAATGGATGAAATAAATTATAATAAACCTAGTGAGCTAGGCAAAGGGAGGGAACCATGGGCAAATGATATCCATAGGCTATGAAAATCATAGTTAGATAGATATAAAGTACTTCCTAAAGGTAAGAATACCCATTCTTTGTATTGATAAAATAGAACATGGCCACCCACACAACATATTGTGGAATCATGCCATCAACAACTAGTCATGATACAATGTTGATCTTTGGCAAAATAACTATCAATATGGTTGAGCATTGATGTGAGTTCCTCCAAGGATGGCCCTAAAACTGCATAATACATTCTCCAACATAGCTTAGGGGAGGAAATGAGCATGAGAGATGTGGCCCCATGCCCCAAAGTCTTTGAATCATCTCGATGGTATGACTCTAGTACATGCGAATGAATGAGCTAATTTTGAGCATGCAAGGAGATAGTGTGATTATCGAGCGTTGAGGGATACCATTAACAGGTGCAAAAGAGACCACTAATAATGAAAATTGTTCCCAAGGTACCTAGAATAATTTATAGAGTGTGAATGAATGAGATAATATTGATCACTCCTAGAAAGATTCAACAATGGCCAATTCAGGAAAACCCATTATTAGCCATGAGGAAACCTACCACTGAAGACTACAACCTCTAGTGTACTAAAACAATTCTATATTTACATGCCAGCTAATAAGGTGTTTATGTAAAAGGGAAGAGATCCATTGAAGTATATCCCTAATGTATCCTCCTTCAATCAACATGACACTAACACTAAGAAAGGTTAATTTTAGGGGACAATATTCATAGGTGGGCTAATTTTCCATGCTTTTTCCAAACAAAAGAATCACCAATTTCCTTTTTTTCTAAAAATGATCCATCCCAATTTTATAGTATCAAATTATTTTCACTTAAAAATAACCAAAATTTTATATATACTAACATAAAATCATTAGATATACACATATTTTTACAAATATCATGAAACATTTTACAAGTTGCATATACAAAACTAATAATATTCACAAATGTTTCTAAAGTTCAAGATAAACTTCGACCATTAAAATTTTCCTCAACACTAAGATGATGTCTTTAATGATAAAAAATAAATTAATGATGAAAAAACTACATGGGGATGGAAAAAAAAACAGATAATGATACTTGTAGATGGTTGACTCTGGATAGGACTTCATTTGAACAGATAATGGCAAGTCAAAAATGTGAACTTGGCAGTGTGGTTTGAAGAATACCAAATAGATGAAGTGGAACATAGGAGGCATCACCATAGCCCATAGAATCAAAGGGTAACTAATCAGGTTAGATATTGACTCAATAACAAAGTGACTCAACTCGAGCTAATGGTGGCGTTCTAATGCCCAACAAAACCCAACTATGAGAGAATGACTCAAACAAGTGCCATGTTGAAGGGTGATGTATGACTTCAAGGATACAAAATAGAATAAAATATACTCCCCCCTTCTCTCTTTGTATAGTGGATCCCCTTCATGGTTTAGCGAGCATTAAAGAGAAAACAAGTGAGCTTGATAGGTGCCTTTTTCCTTCATATTTAAAGACCCTGAAAAAGAGGTTAAAAAATACTTAGGATAGTGTATCTTCCATGAATTTTATAATGAGACTGAGAAAGAGATAAAAGTACAATTTTTTCCTTTTCATGGTTTAATTATCATGAGAAGGGAAAATAGATTACTCACTGACTTTCACCTTGACAAACAAGTAGGAAAGAATGGAAAGAACTTGACATTTTTAGGTAGGATTAACGAGCATGAAAAGATGGAAAAATAAACTCGGGATTTTCATTATTTAATGATCATGAGAAGGATATATACAGGAAGCTCATTCAAGAGATATGAGTGGTATAATGGTATGCATATTATTTTGAGGATAACAGAACCAACCTAAGAAAAGCAATAGGTAGTGACAAAGTGTCTCTCAATGGAGATCCACTCATCACAATGGTCTCTCTAAAATGGTGAGATGGGTTTGCAAGATGAAGGAAATATAGATGAAAAGAAAGCGATGAATTATGGTTGTAAGGTTTCAAAGTAGAAATAAGGAAACCCAAGCCGCGGAAGAAATATTCCGTGTACTACGACAAGCGCCATCAGTGAAATCAATATATGTTTGGAGAGGCGTCGACATCTGCAACATCAAACGTAAAACCAAGATAAGCAGGAATAACGACGGAAAAATCATTCTCTAAGCTAAGCACAGTTTAATCTAAAACACACCAGCTAGAAGAAAAAACTAACCTAACTAAAAAATCTCCACACTTGTTTTAAGCATAATACCTCTTCAGGTAAAGACCATTTCTGTGTTTACCTAAAGAGACCCCGTCAAAGTCTACCACTTCATAGGCCCCTTTCACTAGCTTTCGCTTGACAACAAAGGGACCATGCCACATAGGCACGAATTTTCCAGCACCTAATTTATCATTTTCTTGATCATACAAAAGGACTAGATCTCCTTCCGAAAAATTTCGAGGGGTCACATTTCGATCATACTGAGCTTTAATACGTTTGACATGAGATTCAATCGCTAATGCAGCATCGCGGCGATTTTCATCTAGCTGAGCCAAGTATAACAAACATCTTTCCTCTTCAGAAGTAGCTGGAAGTAACTTGATGGCCATTCGCAATGACGGGATTTCGCACTCAATAGGTAACACAGCTTCCAAACCATAAACTAGTTGGAAAGGAATGAACCCTATTGATGTTTTAACTGAGGTTCGATACGCCCACAACACTAAAAATAGCATGTTGTGCCAATTCGACCGATGAATCCCAATGATTCGTCAGATCATGATGACTAGAACTTTGTTGATGGCTTCAACTAGGCCATTAGCTTGTGGATAATGAGTTGAACTGTTGTGACGCAAGCCAAGTTGGCCTGTAACTTCAGTCATCATAACATTTCGAAAATGACACCCATGGTCAGTGATAATCGCTTGTGGAACACCAAACCTAGCAATGATATGATTGAATACGAAAATCGTAGTTGTTTTGCCGTCTGCCTTAGATGTAGGCATCGCCTTGGCCCACTTAGTAAAATAATCTACCACAAGGATAATATACGCATGCCCCCCGGCTGAGTGAGGGTTACGTGTAATAAAATCGATACCCCATTTGGAAAAAGGACCAATGGTAATTATAGGGTGAAGAGGAGTAGGTAGAGCACACATCTTTCGATCAAAAATTTGGCAACTGTGGCATTTTCAGACCGCAATAATACAATCTTTCAACATAGACGGCCAGAAATAGCCAGCGCGCAATATCTTTTGGGCAGTGGCATACCCAGACATATGACCACCACACGCTCCAGAGTGACAGTCATTTAGGACCCTTTCAGCTTCCTCATGAGTCAAACAACATCGAAAAATAGAGTCCAGCCCACGACGATAAAGAGTATCTCCAATAATTTTGAATTATTGGGACTGGAAATGTATTTTTCGACGGTCTGATCGTGAAATATCTGGACGAAAGGTTTGGGTTTGGAGATAAATGATGATATCCCCGTACCACGGATCTAAAGTGATGATTAGAAACAAGGATTTGTCCACAATGGGCTCCTCTGCCACAGTTTCCATGTCAGCACACGGGAAGTCATACATTAATTCCGCAAAAACTAAAGATTTCTTTGACTTAGACTTTTCAAATTCCAAGTCGAAATCCTGCAAGATGACAATCCATTTGGAGTACTTGCCCCCCAACAATTGCTTGGTCAAAATGTAGATCATAGGGTTGCAATCAGAAATAACTATAGTTTTGCATAGTAAAATGTAATGACAAAAACGTTGGACAACTTGAACAGCTGCCAATGCCAATTTCTCCACATGCAAGTATTTTAGCTTAGTTGGATTTAACGTGCAACTAAGGTAATATTTCACATGTTCAGTACCGAGTTCATCTTCCTAAACTAACATCATTCTGATGGTGGAATAGGAAGCGGTGAGATACAAGAAGTAGTCCTAGTTGTAGTTGGGAGGATGCTACAGTGGTGCATGGGTCAACGCGTGTTTTAGCGCATCAAAAGATTTCTCAGCTATCTAGTCCCAAAAGAATGAAGTATTCTGCTTCAAAAACCGGGTAAAACCCTTTGTGATCTCGGCGTAGTTAGGGATGAATCGACGTAAAAAGTTTTTTTTCCCTTGCAAACTTTGGAGTTGGCGAAGACTCGAAGGAGGAGGCAATCGGATAATGGCTTCGACCTTCGAGGGATCGACGCGAATGCCGGCTTTTGAAACAAAAAACCCCAGTAATCGACTCGTTTCAATACATAACACACACTTGTGGGGATTCAACCTAATTTGATAATGCCGACATCTCATAAAAATTGCTCGTAAATGGACAAGATGGTCAACTCGATGTAATGAATGAGCAGGCAAATCATCGAGATAGGGTTGCACAATTTGCTTAATATCATGAAAAGCATAAGACATGGCCTGTTGAAAATTTGTGCCAACGTTCTTAAGCCCAAAAGGTAATTTGCAATAAGCAAATGTCCCCCACAGACAAATGAATGTCATTTTTGGTTGATCAGCAGGCAGAATATTGATTTTATTGTATCCGCAAAATCCATCCATAAAGGAGAAAATTTCATTGCCGGCACAATCATCAATGATTTGATCGATATAGGGAGTGGGGTAATTTTCCTTTGGACATGCTCGATTAATGTCCCTATAGTCGATACATATTCTTATTTTCCCTTGCTTTTTGTTCACAGGAACAATATTCGATACCTAATCCGTTAACGGAATCAGATAAATGAAACCTGCTTCGAGTAATTTTTCAACTTCTGCTTTAATTGCAGCAGCTTTTCTTGGGTGAATCTGACACAAACGTTGTTGAACGGGTTTAGTGTCCAGGTAGGTTTTGATTTCATGAACTACAATTTCTAGTTCAATTCCTGACATTTCCTCATATGACCAGGCAAACACATCACAGAATTCTTGAAATAGGGCCTTATATGTTTGAATTTCATCTTCTGTACAAGAGGCACCTATATGAATGTTTTCAACAATTCCAAGCTTAACTAAAATGTCAAGGGGAATAGTTCGAGAAATATTTCCTAAGTTTAACTCAGAATCAGGATGTTTCATTGGATTCTGAGGGTCCTTAACATATTCAGTCGTAAAGATTGATGAAAAATTATTTTCAAAACGATCTCTCTCAGGTAAAAACAAAGATCTGTGATGAAGATCTTCCCATGGTAACTCATCGACGCATAGGATCTCACGAATTTGCTCATCTAATTGAACAAGTTCGGAAAACGTTATTAAATCTGAGTTTGATGTCGAAAGTGACTCCTCATGGACCACGTTCATTAAGTCGATTTGGGTTGATGTTAGGTCGGAAAACGACTGCACAGTCTGATACGCAATTTCATACGGACTCAAAGGCATAAGAGTACCAAATGAGTCTATCTCAGATTCAGAAGGTATGATCCAAGGATCATCATTAACAATGGTTCCTGATGAAATCATATGAATGGTTGCAGTAGAAGATGATCCGTTGATAGGAGGAAAAGGAAAAGTGCCCAGTAAACCGGAATCTTTAACTAGTCCTACACCAACATCTTTATAAGGGATCGTCGCTTTACCAACATGCTGAATGCTCTTAATAGAGGCTAGGTCGGATGAAAAGTATGACAAATGGTCTATAGTTATGATCTTTCCATTATGAGGGAATTTTATAAGCCGAAAGACCGATGAGACAACAGATGTCATAGCGTAAGACCAACTACGACCCAAGAGAAGGTTGTAATCCAGAGGGGCATCAACCACCTCCACATCTAGATTAATGGTTTTACCTTCAACCCCTATAGGTAGATCCTGTAAAATGCCAAAAGGATGAAACCCACGGCCATCAAAGGCCTTAAGAATCATCGGGGATTGATTTACTGAAGGAGAACCAAGCGATCTCCAACACTGTATCGACATAATACACGTGGAAGCTCCCTCATCAATCACATTCCTATGAACAGGTCTGTTTTTTACTATCACTGGAATCTGGATAGCCATTTGATGAGGTAAACGCAGTGCACTATTTTCTAGATAGAAGATTATAAGGTTCGGGTCCTGAACGTCAACAGCTCCTATAGCCGACAAAAGTAATTTGCACTGTGTTGGACATGATTGTAGCACTTCCAAAGCCGACATCGCTGAGGGTGAAACAGCTAAATCCTCAACAATGTTGTAGTTCTGAGCCGCTCTCGCATGTGGATTGAAAGCATACTTTCGAAGTACACCCTTTGTGGGCGGTTTGATTACTAAGTCTGGGTTAGGTTTCTCGATCTGTAGTGGATCGGAACTGAGAGCTGAGGTTGATGGATTCGAATGAGAAGATTATGCTTCTTTACCATCAACAGGACTTTTACTGCCATAATCTTGCGATCGAGTTGCAATCCGTACATGGGACATCATAAATATGGGTTCTTCATTGGCATTGGAGGATGAACCTATCATCTTATTGTCTTGAGCTGGAAAAGGATCCTTCAAGACAACATGAGTTTGGGAAAATTTGACAATTTTCGCAACCTCTGCACAATGAGGGCAGTCTCTCGTATAATGTTATTCATCGCAGATGAGACACAGATAACGAGGTTTGCGTTTTTCATCAGTTGATTCCATTTTTCAGGTTTCTCTTTTGAATTTTTGTCTGTTTTATTCTTCTTCTTCCCTTTCTTCTTACCACCGGATTTTGATTTAGCTGTAGATGGCTCTACAACGTGAATATCGATGGAAAGTTCCACGGAAGACTCTACTGTCGGGGAATCTGGCAAGGTTATGATAGGAGAAGAATTCTTGGAAGACTTCTTCTTACTTTTGGTATTAACCGTACCAATCATACCATCAGTGGCATGAGACCCTGAAGGAGTAGCAGCGATTTTATTTTGTTTGGGTAGATCGGGGATCTTCTCGTGTAACGTACCTGATTGAGTATAAACTAAGTCAAGGTACTGTGCTTGAGCAATGACTTGCTCTTCAGTAACTACTCCGGCTTTAGCTACATCCTCAGTGATCTTAGGCAGTAAAGATTTTACAAACCATTCAACTAAGATCTGATCCGAGATATAAACTTTCACTAAACGTCGTCGATATCTCCACTCATGGATATGATCTGAAATGTAAGTGGACGTTGACTGCTTTAACAAAGTTAATAGTTTCGTGCCATTATCATATCTGACTAGCAACTGAAAATGAGTTAAAAACAAGGTAGCTAACTAACTAAAGTTATAAAAAGTGGCTCGCGGTAACTCGATGTACCATTTGGCCGCAAGACCAATTAGAGTGCACTGGAAAAGATGTAAACAAATCGAATCATCTGAAATGGAATTAGATGCACACCAGAGGTGATAAGTCATCACATGGTTCGACAGGTCCTCTCCTGGCTTACCTGCGAATTTAGGAATATCACTGGGCAACTTATGCGGCATTGGCGGCCAATATTGAAGATAGTTAATTGGATCGTTCGTAAGGCGCGTCAAGTCAAGCAAGTCCAAAGTTGTGATAAATGGTAACTGACGATTAGGGTCCCTGAAACTGGGGGTCTGCAGACCCACCCCAGGAGGAGGATATCCAGTATGACTAGGAATGGGAATCGCATTTGGGATATTTTGACCTCCTGGAAAACCAGGATTAACCGGACCATCCTGGGGTTGCTGAGGTTGTTGATATGTATACCTAGGGTACGGTTGATACTGATAGGTTGGTTGGTACGCAGCAGGACTGTATTGGTACTGTCCTTGGTACGGAGGTTGATTAAATTGAGGTTGAGTAGTGACAACCGTACTTCGTACAGGCATCTGAACCAAAGTCTGGATCGTGGGTCCAGACTGAGGTAAAGATTTGTGAGGAGTAGATACAAGGACAGTAGAAACCGGAGCTGTTGATACTCCAGAAGAAGGTGGGGTAGATGGAGTAGATGTTGCAGTAGTTGCAGCGGATGTTTGAGGTGGAGTACGAGGCGTACTAGGCCCAGACTGAGAAACTACAGAAGGTGCAAAAGCTTGAACAGTAGACTGGACAGGTTATTGAGATGGACCAGAAACCAAGGGTTGTCTAGGTTGAGATGACGACTGCACATTCGGTTGCAAGACCTGCTGGGATTGAGATGGATCCCACACTAAAGTCGTTCCGGGGTATGGACCCATAACAGGTTGAGGATATTGAGGACCATAACCGAGTTGAGGGTAAGGTTGATAATATGATTGACCAGAAGGTGGTTGGTAACCTTGAGATGGGTACTGACCTTGGGGTTGATAATCCTGAGGCACGTACTGATACTGGGGTTGACCTTGAGGTACATATTGATATTGAGGTTGATTTTGAGGTGCATATTGATACTGAGGTTGACCTTGGGGTACATATTGATACTGAGGTTGACCTTGGGGTACATATTGAGTTTGGGGTTGACCTTGAGGAACGTACTGTCCCGTAGGTATGTACTGTCCTTGAGGTTGTCCCCCAAGCGCAAACTGAGTACCTTGAGGTTGCCCCCCAGGCATATACTGGGTATCCTGATGTTGCCCCCCAGGCACATACTGGGTACCTTGAGGTTGCCCCCCAGGCAGTAATTGGCCACCTTGAGGTTGAGAACCTGACATCATTACAATATCTTCTACACTCAACGGTTTAGTACCACTACTTCCAGTTAACAACTTCTGTTCGATAGGTTGAGGAGATGCTCCCGAAAAAGTACCAGAGATGGATTGATACCTAGCGGGAACAGAAGGACCGCCGTACAAATAGGCTTCCAGAGATTGAGAAAACATGGATGACGGGCTAGACATATTCAATAAAGGATAGTAACCTCTAGGTGTTGGGTGATAAAAAAATACGAGGTGGTGAAAAACTTAGTCCCGGATTTTCCAAAAGATTAGTCAGTGAACGGTACCAAGCACTACTCCTAGGTGGACTGTAAAAGATTGATTCACGCTCTTTAAGTTCTAAGATAGGTCAATCTTCTGGAAAAGGAAAGCTTTCTTCGATGTCCGAAATAGCAAGTTCTTCAATAGCTATAAGTCAAGAAGGAAGATCTTAGGTAATTACAGTTTCTACCCTAGGTGAACTAGGACCACTAGAAGCTGGAGAAACAAACTCTGATATGGGAGTAGCAGCAACTTCAGATTCGGGTTCAGATATTTCAGGTTCTTCACCTATGTCACTAGTAGATGCAATACTACCAGTAACTTCTGAAATTACTAACAGTTGAGAATCAGAATGTACTATCAAAGAAGATTCATCTTCTTCAGGTGACCCACTTCTACCGTCACTAGGAGTTACGAGGACTTTCAAGCCTTCAAGCTAGCTTGGTACGTCCTCAGGAGGTTGGCCCCAAAGTCTACGGGACGTCCTCAGTAACTCAGCCACGTTTACAAACTCAGGGGATTGGCCCCGAAGTCTACGGGAATGCCTTGGTAATTCAGCCACAGTTAAAGACTTTTAACTACTTCACATGCAAACAATGTAAAATCTCAATGAAAACCACCTAAAGCCTCTAAAGAACCAAACAAATTGAATCACATGCCTAAAGAATCTAGGAGATCAATCACACACAAACAGTAACTTTCTGGACCGAAAGCACTAGTTGGTGATGAAATCCAACGTCGCAGAGTTCGATACAGAAATAGCGGTTGGAACAGTTACCCCGACAACCTGCTTAATGAATAGACTGGCACAAGTTTCTCCACTTAACTGTCTCGAGTGAAGAGAACCACCCAAAAAATCCAAGTGATTCTAGCCGACGTCTGCTCCAGGTACAGTGGGATCTTCCCGCCACTGTCACCTTAGGAAGAATCCTATAGAATATGGTCACTATGGTTACCAACAAAAACAAATATACCTCGGGGAACAGTTTACGATCCGATACGCACGCAAGGGAAGAGTAACAAGCTCAATCCCCTTGAAGGCTCCTTGACATAAACCAAGGTTTACCAACAAGTGACCCCAGGCTCCTCAACAATGGTTAATCCGAGGTTTACCGATTGTAATACGTGTGTTGGGCTTCAAAATGTCAAACAAATATCACTCATTACCATACATTTTTCACCTATGCTTCCATTATATCACTCACTATTCACCACCTTGTCACTCCATTTTCCCTACTATTCACCATTAATGGGTCTCATTTATATTTTCCAAATATTATTTATTTTTAAGCATTTTTTAGAGAAATTCTTGATTAAATATTAGAAAATAATATATTTTACTTTATATATGGAAAGTGGGTTGTTTTTCTGACATGTGTAGGTTCGAAGGAAGCTTCCAAGACACCTTTATGTGGCCTTGAAGGATCAAATTCGAATTTGAGAAGATAAACCTCATGGAGAAGATGATGATCTCATGGAGAAAATCAAGGACAAAATGGGGTTATGTGTCTAGATGGTTGAGAGATGTATGGAACTAAAAGAGAGATTAGTGGAACATCATTATGAGTTTGTTATCCCATTCCATTGTATAAATAGGAGTACAATCTCCTTCATTTGTAATCTTAGAATCTACTTTTGTAATCTTAGAAAGTTGGTTTGTACATCATGATGGAGATTTTGAAATAAAGACTTATACTTTGATTTTGTTGCTTTTACATTTGAGTTCCCTTTGAAGTGGTATGCTTGTGGAGTTATGGAGGGCCCCCATGGCCTCACTTGCATGCTTATTTTAGGTATAGTTTAATTTATGTTTTTATTTCATTTCAGCTTTTAAAGTTCTTGTTAGATATTCTAATTGTTGGAAGAAATCTTAAAATACATGTGTTCTTGTAAGGGAACCATAAGATCTCCAACAAATTAGGAATCTCTCTAGTTTGTTTGTTTTATTTCATTTCAACTTTCAAGTTCTTGTGAGATATTCTAATTGTTGGAAGAAATCTTAAAATCCATGTGTTCTTGTAAGGGAACCATAAGATCTCTGACAAATTAGAAATCTTTCTAGATCTATATATTTTAGATAGGCACTTCTAAGTTTACCTTCCCGGGTTGACATTAAATTAAACCCTAATTTGCATCTACATTTTAGAGCCAACATTTTGGCGCCGTTGCCGGGGAAGTGCAACTAGAAGGATTTAGTAATTATTTGATGCAGTTGTTTTTATGGACTAATTTGTGGAACTTCGTGACAGCAGGTTCATAAAGGAGTTCAAAGTTTGGAGCATTTTTATTTTATTTTATTTTCGCACATAGATATTTTAAATTCAGTTTTTTATTTTAACCCCCCATTTCTCACTAATCCATCTACGAATGAGGGCTTTGACAATGTTGAACATATACTTCTTGGAGAGCAAGGATAATAACCTTGAGCCAAATCTAAGACAGGATTCTCACATACTTGCAAAACATAATGTAAAATTTTTAAATATTGATGTGAGCATGTTCAAATTTTTAGTCCGTAGATGGCTTCATTGGAAGCATTCTTTTACTTAGAAAATAAAACATCTTTTAAATTAATGCAGAACAGATTAGAAAAATAAAAATGAGATCTCCTTAGAAGTCGTTATCATTAGAAGTTTTTAGTCTTGTTTTCAAAAAATAAATCATCATGAATAAAAAGAGCTGCTTCATCTTTGCATTTCTATGTTTTGTTTCTGTATCACGGCTAAGCCAGGAGCCGGATTATCGGAAAGATTTGTCTTCCGAGAGTCTAAATGCCCCCGCAACATTGCAGAAAGAATGTAGATAATGCAAAATTTTGTCGCAGATCTTAATTGTGTTTTTTGTTGCAGATCTTAATTGTGTTTTATCCATCCACGCTAACCTGCATAAATAAAAAAATCAAGAAATTAGTATGCTCTCTTCCCACACTTCGTGCGATCTAGAAGATCAGAAAATCTATTGATTTATTTCAAATAAAAATACTCTTGCTGGAGAACTAATCTGCAATGCAACAATAAAGAATTTTGTGAATGAGAAAAAGAATCATCTTCAAAACTTAACCCCTTAAAAATGTCAGTTTTGAAAAGGAGTTTGTGATCAAACCAGGGAAACTCTAGACAAACGAAGACATGGGGTTTTTCCATAATAGAATCTATTATATAACCCAGAAATCGTTCGCTTAAATTCCTAACGGTCTAAGAGTAAATCATGGTTCTTCAAGACCCTATTTTGGTAACTGCGTGAATAAAAACGGTTTTTTTTTTTTTACATTCATTGTGCTTTTCTACTTCTCCACATTCATTTCATGTTCATTACCCCCTAAGTAGGTTTCTTTAGGAGCATAATGGGACCAAACAAGGACAACATTCTTCAATATTAATTCAACATTTTTCCACCTGCATATACAAATCAATGATTAGAAATAGGGATAATTTTAAATATGACCCAAGGTGGTCATTTTAAAATTATAAGTGTACCTAATCACAATATGTAGGTGTGCATATAACTTTGAAATTCATGCGCAATATGGAAATCTATTTAATAATATGCACTTGCAAATAATGCGCAATATGGGAATGTATTTGAAACATATGAAATATGAAAAACGTTGGTATAATGCACTATATGCATAATGGAATGAGGTCCTACACAATAAGGTTCTATAATGAAATACGACCGCATTTATACGTGGCAGCAGGGTATTGCATATTGGCAAAGGCTTATTGCAATTTTCGCATAGTCCAAAATTATTGCATATACAAGTGAATGAGTGCCAAGCAAATTTATAGCACACACTATAGTTTATATGATGATCCTATGAAGTGTGGAAATCATACGACATGCAGCTAAGGTTGAGAAGGTTATGAGTATAACAACAATCCACCCGAGCTCCAAACCAACACATTGCACAACGCAGGCCAGCACACATGTACGAGGTAAATAGCGTGGCATGACGATTGTTCCCCATTGGACTATGCACTGCGTAAGGAGTTATGTGCATACGTTCAAATTACAAACATAATTCAGCCATCCTCATGACACAGTCGGGCGACTGGTCAATAGGACCACCATACGTTGTAGCGCCAATAGAAATTAGTGCACAGTACAACCATGAAACGGTCATGAACTGACCGACGGTTTCCTGCACTGTTTAAAACAAATTCATCATCGCCGAATAGCTCAGAACGTTTGTGTTGAGAGCAGCATAGTTGCAAGCCAGTAAAGGGGAAACTGAAGCAGATCTATGGAGATATAAGAAGGTAACTATCCCGAATGCAACACCGATTGATCACTGAACTTTCGAGATTTATTCAGTGAGCCAAACGTAGCTACAGGGATTCAGAGCACCATTTAACACTCCTCAGTGCTCGTTGATAGCTAGGTAAAAACGCTGAAACTACGTATTAACTCCAAAAGTAATAACTCTAAGGTCGGTTGACAACAGTTTAATGAAACACGGCTAGGTGATAAGATTCGTTGGTATAATTGCATATATCACGGCATGCAAGTTAAGGAACAACGCGCAATCTAAACCATATCTTGTTGCATGTAAACCACGTCAACCACATAAGCTCACATATGTAGTTATCCAAGCTGAAACAGAGCTTATATAACAGAGGAGGCAGAGTCATATTTGCTAGCGCCAAAGATGTGCTTTTTATGATGATATGCTTGTTTTGTTGGGCGCTGTTGGTTGATGCCATTATTTATATGATTGATATATGACATTCTTGTGAATGGAAACGGCCTGTATGGCGAACAAACATGTCTCTATTCTGGAACCTTTTGCCAATATGTGTCTTTGTTTTGGTTAAAACAATGGGTTGAAGTCTATGTAGGCCGAGAGCCATTTAAAGAGCTCTGTAATGTTTAAGTTTTTAGAAGGCTGAGTGCTGTTGATTGCCATTGATTGCCAAAGAGAGTAAAGGCCGAGCCATCTAAATGCACTATTATTTTTCAAAGTTTCTATAAAAGACAAAGTCATCAAGATGTGCTGATGTGTTTCAAAGTTTTCAGAGGATTTTCAGTGTCAATCAACAAGCATATAACCATTGATATCTGAGGATTGATAATGAATATCTATAGCTGCAGCTGGAGAGGAAAAGTAGATGCTTAGTTGACGGAAGTGCTCACTGTGTCCCGGATCCAATTGAAGAATACACCAGGAAAAGACGCCATGGATGTTGCTGTAAAATTTTTCCAGCAAACCATCTATCATGAAGAGCACGATTTGCACCAATTGCAGATGTTGAACCATCAAAATGTAGAATTGAACCGCTCATCACTTGTGCCCCATGAAACCGCTTAGCGGTCAGAGCTTTGGTGTTTGTTGAGATTAAAGGTCGCTACCACGGAATTTGCAGTGCAGTTTGTGGAAACAGTAATTGCTGGATCATTAAATCAGTAATTGCTGTGAGCTCTCCGCCATGCCCAGCTTTCTGCAGCACTGAAGCCTCCTTATCATCCTTATCCAACTGATTAGAATTTTCTTTCTTCGATTTTTCTTGAATCGACCCACGATTTTGTGGATTCGTTCCTATCACCCCAAAGTTCACGGACATGTCGGATATTTCACATGCTTTGAGTTTTTCATTTTTTTTGTTTTGCGTTGAGTTTTTGTTTTGTGTTTTTAGTTTTGATTTGTATTTATTTTTGTTATTGTATTTATTTTTATTTTTGTTCTATATTTAGTTTTAATTTGTTTTGATATATATTTTTAGTTTTAATTTGTTATTAAGTTTGTTATTATGTATTCGTTATTATGTGTCTGTTATTTAATTGTTTGGTATGTTATTCGTACCTAACAAAGATGTGTTAGGCATCCTGACTCCCATTGGAATCAATGGTGGGAGCTCTTGTGTTGGCTAGGGGGATTCATTAATGGCCACTAAGTCAACAAATTCTTGCTATGTTCGACACCGACACATTTATTCACAAAGTAAGATTTATGCCATCGAGCGTTGAAGACTTGAAGACCTATGTTTTGTAGCAGATGAAGTAGATTTCCTTTCATTGCTTTTTAGTTTGTTATGACTTGAGGACAAGTCAATAAATAAGGTTGGGGGAGGAAAATGTAACTTATATATTTTGTATACCTTCCAAGCCTTATAGATTTTCAGCCATATTCAGCAGACTCATCAGATTCATCATCCAGCAGCAGAGGATCCAACAGTAGATACGACTTTCAACCATGTTCAACAAACTCCTCAGATTCATCATCTAGTAGCAGAGGATCTAGCAGCCGATAAGACAATACAAATCCATCAATCAACTTGAAGAAGAAGCTTCAAATTAGAATTGCAGCATATGCACATGCATGATTCATCCACTTCTGTAGGTAAGTAAGGTATGATGTTTTCTAACCTTTAATCTTGAAATTCTTTCTAGATGCTAAAATGATGATATTTGGAAAATATTCCACTATTTCACTATTCCCTTTCTCATTAAAAATTGCCAAAAACCATCACTTGGGGAGGGGGGGAATTTCACACTTCATTGTTTCCTCATTCATATTACATCTTAACCCACATAGTCTCCCCACAATAAAAACTACTACAAAATTATGAGCATATTAAATGACTTCTTAAAATGATTGATCTCAACAAAATGATTGTAAAAACAAGAACCAATCATTAAAAAGAAATCTCAACAAAGTTAATAATGATTTTAAACACAAGAACCAATCATTAAAAAGAAATCTCAACAAAGTAAATAATGATTGTAACAGAAGAACCAATCATTAAAAGATGCAAATGCTTTGCAAAACAAATAAAAGTTCTCCAAAGATGTGCAAAGTTAAAAGGAAGTCCATGATTGAAAGATGTTTGTTACACAAGAACCAAACATCTTGTAAAAGGAAGCTCATCTAAGAAATAAATCAAATAATTCATTGTAGTAGCTTGCATGAGGACATGCAAGAGCTTCAGTTGGGGAGTATGTTGGGCTTCAAAATTTCATACAAATATCACTCATTACCATACATTTTTCACCTATGCTTCCATTATATCACTCATTATTCACTACCATGTCACTTCATTTTTCCTATTATTCACCATTAATGGGTCTCATTTATATCTTCCAAATATTAT
>APFE031639124.1:135413-153161 GCA_000404065.3 Pinus taeda | reverse complement strand
AGTCCTATGAACAGGTATGTTTTTGACTATCACTGGAATCTGGAAAGCCATTTGATGAGGTAAGCGTGGTGTACTATTTTCTATATCAAAGACCATTAGGTTCGGATCCTGAAGGTCAACAGCTCTGATAGCCAACAATAGTAATTTTCATTGTGCTGGGCATGATTGCAGCACTTCCAGAGTGGACATTGCTGAGGGGGTAATAGCTAAATCCTCAACAATGTTATAGTTCTTAGCTGCTCCCGCATGTGGATTGAAAGCAGACTTTCGAAGTATACCCTTGGCGGGCGGCTTGATTACTAAGTCTGGGTTAGGTTTCTCGATCTGTAGTGGATCGGAACCGGGAGCTGAGGTTGATGGGTTCGAGTTAGAAGATTCTGCTTCTTTACCGTCAACAGGACTTTTACTGCCATAATCTTGCGATCGAGTCGTAATCCTAACATGGGACATCATCAATATGGGTTCTTTATTGGCACTGGAGGACGAACCTATCATCTTACTGTCTTGAGCTGGAAAAGGATCCTTCAAGGCAGCAGGAGTTTGGGAACCTTTGACAATTTTCGCAACCTCTGCACGATGAGGGCAGTCTCTCGTATAATGTTCTTCATCACATATGAGACACGGATAACGAGGTTTGCGTTTTTCATAGTTGATTCCGCTTTTTCGGGTTTCTCTTTTGAATTCTTATTTGTTTTATTCTTCTTCTTCCCTTTCTTCTTACCACCGGTTTTTGATTTAGCTGTAGATGACTCTACAACGTGAATGTCGGCGGAAAGTTCCGTGGAAGACTCTCCTGTCGGGGAATCTGGCAAGGTTATGATAGGAGAAGAATTCTTGGAATACTTCTTCTTACTTTTGGTATTAACCGTACCAATCATACCATCAGCGGCATGAGACCCTGAAGGAGCTGCAGCGATTTGATTTTGTTTGGGTAGATCGGGAATTTTCTCGTGTAACATACCCGACTGAGTATAAACTAAGTCAAGGTACTGTGCTTGAGCAATTACTTGCTCCTCAGTAACAACTCCGGCCTTAGCCACATCCTCAGTGATCTTGGGCAGTAAAGATTTTACAAACCATTCAGCTAAGATCTGATCCGGGATAAAAACTTTCACTAAACGTCGTCGACGTCTCCATTCATGGATATGATCTGAAATGTAAGTGGACGTTGACTGCTTTAACGAAGTTAATAATTCCGTGCCATTGTCATATCTGACCAGCAACTGAAAATGAGTTAAAAACGAGGTAGCTAACTGACTAAAGTTATAAAAACTGGCTCGCGGTAGCTCAATGTACCACTTGGCCGCAAGACCAATAAGAGTGCGCTGGAAAAGTCGTAAACGAATTGAATCATCTGAAATGGAATTAGACGCACACCAGAGGTGATAAGTCATCACATGGTTCGACGGGTCCTCTCCTCGCTTACCTTCGAACTTAGGAATATCACTGGGCAACTTATGCGGCATTGGCGACCAATACTGAAGATAGTTAATTGGATCGTTCGTAAGGCGCGTCAAGTCAGGCAAGTCCAAAGTTGCGATAAATGGTAACTAACGATTAGGGTCCCTAAAACTCTGGGCCTGCAGACCAGCCCCAAGAGGAGGATATCTAGGATAACTAGGGATTGGAATCGCATTTGGGATATTTTGTCCTCTTGGAAAACCAGGATTAACCGGACCATACTGGGGTTGCTGAGGTTGTTGATATGTATACCCAGGGTACGGTTGATACTGATAGGTTGGTTGCTGCATAGCAGGACCGTATTGGACTGTCCTTTGGTACGGTTGTTGATTATACTGAGGTTGATGTGACTGTACTTCCTACAGGCATCTGACCGAAGTGTGGACCGTGGGTCCAGACTGAGGTAAAGATGTCTGAGGAGTAGATACAGGGATAGTAGAAACCGGAGCTGTCGATACTCCAGAAGAAGGTGGGGTAGATGGAACAGATGTTGCAGTAGTCGTAGCAGACGTTTGAGGTGGAGTACGAGCCGTACTAGGCCCAAACTGAGAAACTACAGAAGGTGCAAAAGTTTGAACAGTAGACTGGACAGGTTGCTGGGATGAACCAAAAACCAAAGGTTGTCCAGTTTGAGATGACAACTGCGCATTCGATTGCAAGACCTGTTGGGATGGAGATGGATCCCACACTAAATTCGTTCCAGGGCATGGACCCATAACAAGTTGAGGATATTGAGGACCATAACCGGGTTGAGGGTAGGGTTGATAATATGATTGACCCGAAGGTGGTTGGTAACCTTGAGCTGGATACTGACCTTGGGGTTGATAACCCTAAGGCAGGTACTGATACTGGGGTTGACCTTGAGGTACATATTTATATTGAGGTTGATTTTGAGGTGTATATTGATACTGAGGTTGACCTTGAGGTACATATTGATATTGAGTTTGACCTTGAGGTACATACTGAGTCTGGGGTTGACCTTGAGGAACGTACTGTCCCATAGGTATGTACTATCCTTGAGGTTGCCCCCTAGGCGCAAACTGAGTACCTTGAGGTTGCCCCCCAGGTATATACTGGATACCTTGAGGTTGCCCCCCAGGCACATACTAGGTACCTTGAGGTTGCCCCCCAGGCGGAGACTGGCCACCTTGCGGTTGAGGATTGGGAATAGAACCTGACATCATGAGAATATCTTCTACACTCAACGGTTTAGTACCATTACTTCCAGTTAATAACTTTTGTTCAATAGGTTGAGGAGATGCTCCCGCAAAAGTACCAGACATAGACTGATACCCAACGGGAACAGAAGGACCGCCGTACAAAAAGGCTTCTGGAGATTGAGAAAACATGGATGACTGCTTAGACATATTCAACGAAGGATAGTAATCTCTAGGTGTTGGGTGATAAAAAATACGAGGTGGCGAAAACTTAGTCCCGGGTTTTCCAAAAAATTAGTCAATGAACGATACCAAGCACTGCTCCTAGGTCTAAGATAGGTTGATCTTCTGGAAAAGGAATGCTTTCTTCGTTGTCTGAAATAGCAAGTTCTTCAATAGTTATAAGTCCAGAAGGAAGATCTTGGGTAATTATTGTTTCTACCCTAGGAGAACTAGGACCACTAGAAGCTGGAGAATCAAACTCTGATATGGGAGTAGCAACAATTTTAGATTCGGGTTCAGATATTTCAGGTTCTTCACCTATATCACTAGTATATGCAACACTACCAGTAACTTCTGAAACTACTAACGGTTGGGAATCAGGATGAACTATCAAAGAAGATTCTCCTTCTTTAGGTGACCCAACTCTACTGTCTCTAGGAGTTACGAGGACTTTCAAGCCTTCAAGCTAGCTTGGTACTTCCTCAGGAGGTTTGCCCCGAAGCCTACGGGACTTCCTCAGTAGCTCAGCCACGTTTACAAACTCAGGAGATTGGCCCCGAAGTCTACGGGACTGCCTTGGTAATTCAGCCACAGTTAAAGAATTTTAACTACTTCACACACAAACAAAGTAAAATCTCAATGAAAAACCATCTAAAGCCTCTAAAGAACCAAACCAATTGAATCAGACGCCTAAAGAATCTAGGAGATCAATCACACACAAACAATAACTTTCCATACCGAAAACACTAGTTGGTGATGAAATCCAATGTCGCAGAGTTCGATACAGAAATAGCGGTTGGAACAGTTACCCCGGCAACCTACTTAATGAATAGACTAGCACAAGTTTCTCCACTTAACCGTCTCGAGTGAAGAGAACCCCCCAGAAAATCCAAGTGAGTCTAGCCGACGTCTGCTCCAGTTACAATGGGATCTTCCCGCCACCGTCACCTTAGGAAGAATCCTAATGAATATGGTCACTATGGTTACCAACAAAAACAAATATACCTGGGGGAACAGTCTACGATCTGATACGCACGTAAGGGCAGAGTAACAAGCTCAATCCCCTTGAAGGCTCCTTGACATAAACCAAGGTTTACCAACAAGTGACCCCAGGCTCCTCGACAATGGTTAATCCGAGGTTTACCGTTTTTAATACGTGAATATTTGGCATCGTTCCCAATGAGGAAGGATTGATTCCCACACTGGTTCAGACACGATATCGTGCTTCTCCTTTAAGAGGAGCTTTCCCAGAGCATAGATGCAACAATTTGATTTCTCTCCTACCGCAAGATACAACTACTTGTTTGTTTTAAAATCTTGGAGAGATAAGTACTCCCTACTCCAAGACACTAACCTAAAGCTATGTTGGTGTAATAGAGCCCTAGAAATAAAAAGATTGCTAGACTAATTTTACTTTAAGCGTTATTTTTATTGGTTTTTTGATTAAGTCAAGAGGTGCAAAGATGAAACTCGTGGTGTGAAGACTCGACTTAAAATCACTAAAAAGATGCACTTAAGATGATCAAACAATCTTTTCTCTTCAATGAACTTCTAGCTAGGAAAGAGTTTGAGAATGCAAATGCGTGTAAACACAAATCTTTCTTAACGAACAAATTTAAAGAAGAGTTTTTGTTCCATTGCACTCAAAATGAGACAACTAGTTATTTGCACAAGAATTTCCTTTTTTATTCAAACGCTCAAATGCTACCAAAACAAACTTTTTCAAAAGATATTTTTTAATTTTTATAAAAACACTCAAAACTATGACTAAAGCAAATCTTGAGAAAACTATGATCAAAGAAAATCTTAAGATCGAAAAACTATAAAAAACTACTTGAAGTAAAATCTTACAAAATGTTTTTGTCTTTTCAAGGATGTTTTACTTGGCGATAAGCAAACCAAGGACTAACTCGTCCAGAATCACAAATCAGTAAAAAAACAAGCAATCTTTTGTTCTTTTTTGTAAAAGTGAAATCCAAGCTTTTAACACAAGCTTTTCGAAATTTTGGAAAGAGAAAACTCAAGATGGATTCCTCAACAAAGGTTGATTTTACAAATGGTCAGACTCATAAGAAGGCCAGTAAAAACCAAGGTGATCTAAGGCTTCTATGCCTCTAAGCTCTGATCTACTACACGACCAAAATGAAAATCAAGACCGGCAACCAAAACTTCTAGGAATTTCACCTAAAACCCTAACACCAATGAAGTTATACCAAGGAAAGATTTTGACAAGTCACAAGCAGGTCTGGGCAGAGGATAACAACACCTAAAACAAGATAAAACTAATTAAAAGAGGAAAAAACAAGTTTTTCAAAAATTTAGTAGGGTCCGCAGGCTCAGAGTTTGCACAAGTGCGTGCACGCTCTGTGTGCAAAGTAAACATGCATAGAGGTATGCACTGTGATACAAGCACAGGGTGCGAACTTCTCCTAAATTTATGAAAAGCTAAAACAAACCTAGATCCACTAAATCCACCCAATTCCACACACAACAAGTTAAAAATAGAAACAAAAAGGCAAGTTTCTCAGGTCAAAGTGAAAACAAGGAAAACAATCAAGTCCCCAGCGGAGTCGCCA
Source organism: Pinus taeda (assembly GCA_000404065.3). Taxonomy (NCBI): domain Eukaryota; kingdom Viridiplantae; phylum Streptophyta; class Pinopsida; order Pinales; family Pinaceae; genus Pinus; species Pinus taeda. The sequence goes on along the minus strand of APFE031639124.1, from coordinate 147,745 downwards.
TTTTGTCACGCGGAATGAGTCGAGGTTGCGGACAAGATCAACCTTCCTAGTATCTAAGGATATCTAGTGACAAGCAAGCCAATCAAAAACTATCTTTCTCTAAATATGCGAGTAAAATAAAGGCAAACAAGTGTTTTCAGGCCTACCTGGAGTCCAATGCAAGTTTGTGGAAGCCTCGCTCCCTTGCTCCAAATGAACTTCCTTGAAGTGTAATTCTGCAAACGCAAACAAGCAAATGATTAAATAGCACCTAAAGAGCTGATATTATAAAGCATATTCATCATAATGATCAAGGAGATTATGAAACAAACCATAAGACAATTTTTTGAGAAAAATGAATTTGACTGTATTAATTCAAATGAAGAAGAACTTTACAACCTGTGCCTTGATGCTGTACAAGCTCCTCCTAGGGTCCGACAAGAAGTCTCCTCTACTTTGACAAGCTTCAATCACTTCCCAATGAAACCAAAAAGGTATGTGATCTCTCCTCTCAAGTTTAACTAGGAAGTCTCAATTCCATCATCATTTACCCTCAAAATGTTCAGCTTCTACCTTCCCCAGCAACTGACCCAATGCCTTAATTTATAGTGCAATGGAGGGAAGTTACTAGGTCCTCCTTCAAAGGGATAAAGCCCTACTTCAAAGGGATAGCTCCTCCTATCAAGGGATTAGCTCCTTCTCTTTTGGGATGCATGAACCACTTTGGAGCGAACAATCCACGTTGAAATCCTTCTAGAAACATCTAGAATTAACCCAAAAGTGAGTTTTTTAGGATAAACTTGCACCTTTTTGACTTTAACAGGGGTACGCACCCACCCCTTTACAGACAGAGCATGCAGGTACGCAGGTATTATGAACAAAGGGTGCGGGTCCGCAGTTAAAAGTAGGAGAAAGTGCGGAACCAGAGTAATATTGATTTTCAAAGTCTTTCTCTCTTTTGCAAAGCTTGACATGAAGAGTTAAGGTTTGATACTTGCTTAGGAGGCTGGTATAGGTGGTGATAGACCCATACTGACTGCAAATAATCATGGTGACAATATTTTTGTGTAACAGATCCACTCATCACATTGGTCTCTCTAAAACGGTGAGATGGGTTTGCAAGATGAAGGAAATATAGATGAAAAGCAAGCGGTGAATTATGGTTGTAAGGTTTCAAAGTAGAAATAAGGAAACCATCATTATTGCAACATCTAGCAATACATTGAATATTGTGAGGATTGGCAACAAGAAAGTGATGATAAAAGAGTGGGGACCCCCTATAAGGTAATAATGGATAGAAATAAGACACAAATAGAGGCATGAGGGTCAATTATTATGTCATGGTAGGTACTAAAGAGGATATATGAACCTACAAATTAACACGACATGGGAACCAAAATGACAATCAGGTGCTATTCTATGGTGCCCATGAAGGGTAGGCTCTAGCACACAAGTTACAATCTACAAAAAGACAATATTAATGCCACAACTACACATGGGTGGGATCTAAGGCACAGTGAAATGTTGTGGTAAAGGTCAATAATGCAATGAAAAGATTTATGAATCCTAAACCTATATGTTAGTTTTTATAGTATACCTTAGGTAGTGGTGGTACCACTTAAGAGGGGAGTACATCCATAAGAGGTGACATTGTGCACCCATGAGATTTGTCTTATGTAGGCACCACTTGAGGATCAAGAGGTCCAAAGGATTGAATGGTGAAAAAATAGATCATGTGAATGGTGGAAGTAGATGGAGATGGGTTAAATTGATCAGGGAGAAGTCTACCCATGAAAGAAGAGTCTTTGAACATCCCTACTTAAATTCTTTCAATAGTAAGAGTTGAATCTCCTACAAATGGGAGCTACTAGCTATCATGAAAATGCAAGTTGAGCTTGTAGAAGGGAAACTATTTGATTTGAGACTATTTTAACCTGATGGGGGAACGTCATGACTTGGAAGATGGATGACACAATAATAGTCATGGCATAGAACTAACTTTTCCTAAGAATTTGGTATATTCTAAGGGTGTATCAATAACCTTGACCTACACTGAGATCATTTTTCCCCTGAGATCAATAAGTAAAGCAGATGTTGGCTTGATGGGGCCTGACCCAAGTTCAGAGTTATTTATCCAAACAAATCCCTACACTACCAGCCCTTTCGGCATCAGCCCATAGAGCACGGACTGAAGTCTCACCCGAAGTAGTATGGGGGGATGTTGGAACCAAGTTTCCCCACCCTTGAGATGTCTGATGGGTTGATTTAGTCCAACTATGCATACCTTCACATAGGTTACTTCGCGCACTACGAGTCCTTCGCGATCTATTATAATCACTTGTGCACAACCCTAACGAGATGATAAGATTCTTTCGTGCTACTATGGCAGCGATCTGCACTATTTCCCCAAGTTACACCGCATATCTTACTTATCCTCTTATAGATGTTAGTCAAATTCATGTAAATAGATACTTTAACTCACATTCACTTAATCTACACAGTTATATATGTTTACGCACCATATAGACAACAGAAATGCAATTTATACCCAATATATTTGATATAGAAAATAGGAAATAAATACACAGAATTGATGTAAAACTTCTCTTTATTAACACTTCAACATTTATAGACTTAACTTGCCCTGCGCACTCAGTTGCAATGGTCCATGCATTCAGCTACGGACTACTAGGCCTTTTCGCACTCAACTCTAGAGATCTGTGCACTCAACTGCAGACTACTAGGCCTCTATGCACTCAGCTGCAGGGGTCTGCGCACTCAGCTGCGAATTACTAGGCCTCTGCGCACTCAGTTGTAGAGCCTTCTCCTACTCTACAACCCAAATACTCGACCTTACACTTCAAATACGACTTAATTCTTCATCCTTAAACCCTTGCTCTATTTATACAATTCCATGGTCTGCGGACCATGGGTAGATCTTTATAGCCGACATTACATTACAAAATTAAGGGAAAAAAACGTTATGACTCATTTACAAGCTACGCACTCCGTGCGCACAAAATGTGGAATCTTTACATCAAAGATACAATTTATGTCCAAAATCTGGGCTCTAAGCCCCAAAAATTCCATTTAGGGATCTTGCATCCGACAGGCCCCCAACACAAACATCGTGACTCGCCCTTGAGTCAGTCTGTTGGTGTGCAGATCTTTGCATGAAAACCTCCCAACTCTGCTTGGATTGCTCTATGGTCGACAGTGCATTGAGTAGTTTCTTACTGTACTTCCTAGACACACTATTCAAAAACTGTTGTAGTTGAACTGCTTCCCTGATATCACTGTGTCTCCTAGATTTGCGCGATATTTGCTTCAATATAGGCTATAATGACAAATGCCTCATCAATCCATGATTGTACGTGCACCTTCAAAACAAATTCTTTATGTCGAGCACCCTCCACCTGCTCCTTGAGCACTTTTGCCTACTGCATCCGTGTGATCCTTTGTGTAAGGGAAACCGTCTGCGCAGTCCCTTTTATCTCATCATATTTTTGCTGCAGCTCGCTTGCCTTTGTTTCTAAGCACTATATTTTCATGTCCTCCTGTAGAGTGGTGAGAACCTCGAACGACTCTTCAAATAGTCTGGTGCAGTCTTTCACTGCGTTGTTGACCTCTGCTATGGCCACTGTAATCGCACTGGCACATTGTTCCTTAACCTCCAATAGCATTGAAGATTGCACCTTCAATTGTAGCTCAGCTATCTGAAGGTTCAACTCCAGTTGAACCTTGGTCATCTCTTCCTTTGCCTTGCACACCCCTGCTGCTAGTTTCTGGATGTGTGCCTCCGTTGGTTCCTTTGCTTAGATGGTCGTCTTCGAGACCATCTGGCAGGCTTCCTCGACCACCTGCACCAGCTGTCTATTCTATGCCACTAGCTCATCACGTTGTAGGCACAACTTTTCAATGTTAATGCACTGCTCGCTCATGACCTAGAGCGTGCGACCTTCCCTAGCTCTCAATTCTGCAGTCACTTCATCCTGCAAAACATAGAGCGTCTCTCGAGGGAGCGCAACAATATTTATTCCAACTCCTTTCAGCACATTGGCTAGGCCTGTCAACCTCACTTTTTATAACCAATTCTCCTTCTGGTAGCACTATAATATTCATCATGCGAGCGTGCAGCATTTCCTCAGTCACTTTCATGCCTAGTGCGAGGCTGGTTGACACAGTACCAGCATGTGGAGTGTGCACTTGCAACTTCTGTATCTGCATCCAGAGGGCCCCAACACTGTCTAGTGTTCCTCCGCATACTGCTGGAGGGCCTCAGTAGTGACGTCACATACCATCTCCCCAATTTCATGGAGATCCCCCTCAGTGAGGGTGATCGGGTCAAAAGAAGTCTTTGAGGCCTTTGACTGCTTCCACGACCCCACCTGCTCTCTCGCGCGTTGTTTCCTTAGCTGTGTGGACTCTATCTCTGGGTTTGTGCCACCTTCCTCTATTTCTATGTCTTGTTCGGGTGAAGGCGGATTTTCTCCCTCGCGCTCCTTCTCAACTACCTTCTGCTGTTCTTCTGCTACCTTCACAGTGTCCTGTTGAAAATAGAAACAAGAAACGCTAAAAATAAAAGTGCTAAAAATAACACTACTATAAATAGCATTTCAAGATACATTCCAATTTTAGTTAGTCCCTGAACTAAAATTGAGAATTAAAATTCGAAATTGATCTTAACAGTTGTTTGTAAAATAATTAATTAATTCTTCTTGAGTTAATTAGTTGTAGAAAATCAAACATGAAGTTTATGTGAAGACATGCAATAGTTTCCCCTTTGATTGAGGAAGTTATCCCTTGATTAAGGAGATCAGGATGAGTTGTACTTTGAGTTGTAATTAGTTAGCTTGGTTAACTGAGTTATGTCCAGTTATATTAGTTCCAACAGTTTGTGGAACTGATTGTGAGTTCAGTTAGTTAATGCATGCATGCATGTAACTACTGCACTTCAGATAACTGAATATTATCTCATAAATAACTCATGCATGTCAGTTCAATTAGAGACCCAATTGAGATCAGATGATGGGACATTGTACTATTAATTGTAGGAATATTCCATTGAGGATATCTCTTGCATGCAGAAGGACTTCATTCCTTGGAGATTGAGCAATTACTTTTGAGTTTGGTGAGTTGTGTGAGATGTCAATTCACGCAGGTGGTAGCCAAAGGACCCAGGAGAAACTGCACAAGGAAATAGGAGGCTTGGAGGACTGAAGGAAGGCATATGTTGTGTCTATTCAGTCTAAGAGTAGCATTGAGGGATTGTAATGAGATCTGAATAGCTTGTGAGCTAAAGCTTTGTGTACTCCAGACATATTTCCACTTGTATGATAATATAGAGATCGGGGTTTTTAGCTGAGGCTTTCCCTAGAGTATCTTCTATGTTCACGTGTGATTGATTTCTCATTCTCTATTATATGTGTTCTATTTGATCTTGCTTAAAATCGATTAAGCTTCTGCAAGTTTGTTTGTAGAAGTAGATCAAGTATTTTGCTTTAGTATATTGCATTATTAGGTGATCTACAATGAGAATTTCTACATCGTATTAGAGAAAAGGTGATCAAAGCAAAGAATAGTATACAAAGAAGGGAGAATTTCGAAGGTTGAAGTTCCTGATTATAGAATTCGAATTCTTATCACATCTCAAATTTCACCAATGGCATTCAACGGTTTGAGACTCGAGTATGCCCTTGATGGCAGTTCGAATTATATAGCTTGGAAGGATCACATGGAAGTGGTATTAGAAGACAATGGTTTGAAGGACTTCATTGATCAAAAATTCCCCAAGCCAGTAGCTACTAATGCCCAAGAATTGGAAGAATGGAAGAAATGTGTGGCTAGAGCGAGGAGAATCCTTCTAGAGGGAGTTCGAGACCACATAGTCTTGAGTCTCCATGGGAAGGAGACATTGTTTTCAATGTGGAAAACATTGAAGAATCTATATCAGAACAACAATGATCAGAGGAAGCTGGTGCTGAAAGACAAGCTTCAGAAAATCAAGTGTGAAAAGGGCGACATGATCTCTACATATCTAAACAAGCTCACCACCTACAGCGATGACCTTGGAAGTGTAGGGATCACGAAAGTCGATGATGACATGGTGAGTCCTGCTCTCCTCGATCTTCCTAAGAGTTGGCATAGCTAACAAGACTCGGTAAATGGACGAGAGAAGCTACCAGATTGGGAATGATTTTGGTCGGATCTGATGCAGGAGGAGATAAGAAGAAGCACCAGAGATGGATCTTCATAAAAGAAAGATGGTGAAGAAAATATAGCCTTAGCGAGTAAGGCGAGGAAATTGAGAGGGAAGGCATCCCATTCCAAATCTAGTTCTTCCCATGGTGGGAAGAAGATTGACAAATCGAAAGTGAGATGCTTTCATTGTCATAAGGTGGGTCATTATGCTACAAATTATCCATAGAAGAAATCCAAGAAGGGATCCTCGAAGGGATCAGATGGTGAGGCACTAGCCTCACAGTTTAAATTATATTTCACCCTCATCACATGTATGGTTTCATCAATCATGGGGTGTGTTTGGTAATTGGACAATGGAGCTTCATTCTACATGACCGATGACAAGAATATTTTCAGTACCTTGGAGGAGAAGGACCTCCAAATGCATATCGAGATCAGCAATGATGGAAAGTACCGTGTTTCAGGTGAAGGTATGGTTGTGTTCCAGAGGGAGCATTGAGCTCCTCTCACCCTAACTGATGTAAAGTATGTGTTGGGTCTGAAGAAGAATCTTGTGTCTATCGCTATGCTAGAAGACAAAGGCTATGATGTAGTCTTTAGAAAAGGAAAGGCATTCCTGAGGCATATCAGCACTGGACAAACCAAGAGGATTAGGATTCAAGTAAAGAAACTCTACAAGCTGGAGATAGATGACTATGGTGCATTGAGTTCCAAAGCAGATTTGGTGCAAAGCCAAGATATTGGTGAGCTATGGCATAGAAGATTGGGCCACTTACACCATGGGGCCTTGAAGATCATGCAACAAATTTCTTCCAGACATCCCAAGGGAAAACTGGAGCAAATGAATACATGCAAAGGTTGTACCTTAGGTAAATATGCGAAATCTTCCTTTCAAGATCAAGACAGTAGAGCTGGAGAAATCTTGGAGTGAGTTCATACAGATGTGTGTGGACCATTCTCTACAGCCTCCACCACTAAAAAAATGTACTATGTTATTTTTATTAATGATTTTTCCTGTAGATGTTGGATCTACTTTATGCAGAAGAAGGATCAAACCTTCTCAAGGTTTTGTGAGTTCAAAGCCTTGGCAGAGAAAGAATCTAGAAAGAAAATAAGGGCCTTGCAGAGCAACAATGGTGGAGAGTATATCTCCCAACAATTTAAGGGCTTCCGTGTAGTAGAATGAATTAAACAGGAGTTGATGGCACCTGATAACCCATAGCAGAATGGGGTGGCCGAAAGGAAGAATAGATCGATTGTGGGAGTAGCTTGAGCGATGTTGCATGACCAAAGCCTACCACTTCATTTGTGGGCTGAGGCATGAAATACAATAGTATACTTGCAGAACAGAAGCCCGCATCATATACTGGGGATGAAGACACCAATGGAGGCCTTTTCTGGGAAGATAACAGATGTGAGTCACTTCAAGATATTTGGATCATTGGTTTATTTCCATGTGACCAAAGATGCCCGAAAGAAGCTATATCCAACAACTATGTTGGGGATACTTATGGGGTACACTGATACACCCCACAACTATCGAGTGTTCTTGCCTACCAGTCAGAGGATAGTGGTACACATAGATCTGAAGTTCGACGAGCAGAAAGCCATGTGAGTATCACTTGAGAGGTGGCTCAAGTTGCATGGAGAGGAGGAACTTTTAGTTCCGAAGGAAGAGGAGCCTCAGACTGATGCGGTGCAACTGCATGTAGAGGATCCGAGAGTGGAGACATCCACTCATGCAGAGTCTTCTAGAGATAGGCGGAAATGCTTAAGGGAAGTTGACAAAGTGGTGATGGATGTCAGAGAGAATGTGGGATAGCCATCTTCTCAGCGCAGACAGAGGAGGTCACCCGAGCGGTACACTGCTTACATGGCCCTGGTCGGGGAGTGTGTACAGACCGAACCTTCTTCATTCGAGGAAGCAGTGTAGCAACCAATCTGGTTTGATGCAATGGTGGAGGAGTACGACTCCATCGTTTAGAACTGTGTTTGGGATGTTGTCCCAAGATCGGAGGACAAGTCAGTAGTAAGTTCCTGATGGCTTTACAAGGTAAAGTAAGCAGCTGATGGCAGTGTTGAGAAACACAAGGCAAGGTTTGTTGCCTGTGGTTTCTCATAGGTCGAGGGGATTAAATATGATGAGACTTTTTTCCTATAGCAAGGTACTCATTTATCATATCAATGTTGGCACTATCAGTTCAGATGGGTTGGAAGATCCATCAGATGGATGTGAAGACTGCGTTCCTCAATGGGAAGATTGAGGAAGAGGTGTACATTGAGCAACTGGAAGGATTTGAGACCTTCAATCATGAGTCGTATGTGTGCTGACTCAACAGGGATTTATATGGGCTGAAGCAAGAATCTCGTGCTTGGTACACCAGGATCGACAACTATTTCACTAGGTTGGGATTCACCAAGAGTGAAGAGGATGCGAACCTTTACCACATCATGGTAGAATGTAAGACATTGATCATTGTTCTTTATGGTGATGATATGATATTGATAGGTGATGATTAGTTGATCAAGTCTTGCAAGGAGGACCTTGCAAGAGAGTTCGAGATGAAAGACATGGGTCTTATGCACTACTTTCTAGGCATGGAAGTGTGGTAGAAGGATGGGGAAGTGTTTATGTCTCAAGGCAAGTATGCCAATGAGATACTCAGGCAATTCCACATGGAGAAGTCCAAGCCCATGCAGACTCCTCTAGCTGGTAACTGGAGGAAGGAGGATGCTACTTCAGGTGAGGTAGTAGCTGCTATTGTTTATCAGGAGCTAGTGGGTTCGTTGATGTATCTAGTGAACACACAACCAGATTTGTGCTTTGCGGTGAACCAATTGAGTCAAGCTATGGGTTAGCCTACCAAGTTTTTTTGGAAGGCTGCGAAGCATGTGTTGAGATACCTTAGAGGCACATCTCAGTATGGATTGTGGTACAGAAGGACAGAGGGAGTGAAGCTTCAAGGCTTCACAGATGCAGATTGGGCAAGCAGTCCATTAGACTGAAAGAGCACTTCAGGAGGAATCTTCAACCTTGGTTCAACTGCATTTTCTTGGTACAACAGGATAGTTTCACTTAGCTTAGAAGAGGTTGAATACATGGCTACTAGTCAGGTAGCATGTGAGGCCATTTGGATGTGGAAGATTCTAGTTGGATTGTTTGGTTAGAGGATGGATCCAACTGTGATATATTGCGATAATCAGAGTTGTATCATACTCTCTAAGAATCCAGTATTTCATGACAGGTCCAAGCACATCGATATCCAGTATCATCATCTTCAAGACTGTGTGGTGAAGAGGATCATGTTGTTGCTATATGTATTGACCAAGGAACAGGATGTAGATATTTTGACTAAGGCATTGCCAAAATGCAAGTTCAAGTTCCACAGAGACAGGATTGGGGTGATAGACAATCCCTTCCTTGTTGAGAGGGAGTGTTGAAAATAGAAACAAGAAATGCTAAAAATAGCACTACTATAAATAGCATTTCGGGATACATTCCAATTTTATTTAGTCCCTGAACTAAAATTGAGAATCAAAATTCGAATTTGATCTTAGTAGCTCTTTGTAAAATAATTAATTAATTCATCTTGAGTTAATTAGTTGTATAAAATCAAACATGAAGTCTATGTGAAGACATGCAATAGTTTCCCCTTTGATTGAGGAAGTTATCCCTTGATTAAGGAGATTAGGATGAGTTGTAATTTGATTTGTAATTAGTTAGCTCAGTTAACTGAGTTAAGTCCAGTTAGATTAGTTCCAACAGTTTGTGGAACTAATTGTGAGTTCAGTTAGTTAATGAATGCATGCATGTAACTATTTCACTTCAGATAACTAAATATTCTCTCATAAATAACTCATGCATGTTAGTTCAGTCAGAGACCCAGTTGAGATCAAATGATGGGATAGTGTACTATCAATTGTAGGAATATTCCATTGAGGATATCTCTTGCATGTAGTAGGACTTCATTCCTTGGAGATTGCGTAGTTACTTCTGAGTTTGGTGAGTTGTGTGAGAGGTCAATTCACACAGGTGGAAGCCAGAGGACCCAAGAGAAACTGTTCAAATAAATAGGACGCTTGGATGACTAAAGGAAGGCATATGTTGTGTCTATTCAGTCTATGAGCAACATTAAGGGATTGTACTGAGATATAGATAGCTTGTGAGCTAAAGCTTTGTGTATTTCGGATATATTTCCACTTGCATGATAATACAAAGATCAAGGTTTTTAGCTGAGGCTTTCCCCAGAGTATTCTTTTGTTTTCATGTGTGATTTATTTCTCATTTTTTTTTATATGTGTTCTATTTGATGTTGCTCAAAATCGATTAAGCTTTTGCAAGTTTGTTTGTATAAGTAGATCAAGTATTTTGCTTTAGAATATTGCATTATCAGGTGATCTACAGTGAGAATTTCTACACGTCCCGCGCCTCCTGCACCTTGGCTGCTGCTGATTCGTTTCTTCTCTTCTCTACCAATTGCACCATCCATAGTTTTGCCTCCTCCTTCTTCCTCTGTGCAACAGACTTCTCTTTTTCCACCACGGAGCTGGCAGGAGTGCACCGCTCTAGCGGCCATGACTCAAGGACGGAAAATATGACATCGTTCGTCGCCAAATAAGGTAGCTCCTTCCATTCCTTCACAAAGTCCTTCCTCGCCCTGATGTACATGTGATGAAAGTTCGCCTTGAACGCCATGAAGATCTATAGACTATTATAGATCATGGCTTGCGGTTAATCCCCATTCTGATGTTCATCTCCATGAACACCTAGAATATCTTGTTGTCTCTAATCCTATGCGCATATTTGGTTTCCCACAGCAAAGCGTACTTCGCTACCTTTGGAAGATCATGCACAATTGTTAGGAACTGGTTGTCCTTGGGCAATTCCCAAGCCACCAGCACCATGGAAGGTAGAACCCATGCATAGTGGAAATTCTTCCCCTTCTCCTATGCTTCGTAGCAATTTTCCAGGAACTCTCTGCACAAGTATGTTGCCCAATTAAACTGGACCCCCTCTGTGCACTGTGCGGCAAGTGCAACCACTGGCGCGGGTACCTCATCTGTGCGACACTTCTGCATAACTTTCTCGGCCAATATTTGCATCGCGACTTTGAATGCAGTGTTATTGATACTGGAGATCGCGTACCCTCTCTTTTTCTTTTCGATCTTGAAATTCTTCTTCATGGCCTCCGTGATGGCCAAATCATCACTTTTACCCTCGGATATGTTCGTTGGATCCTCTTGTTTGCAAGGGAGCTAGGTAATTTTGTGAATCAGATGATCCATGATGGGGATGGGCTCCTCCAGCCACAAACACCCATCATGCACCTGGCAAAGCAGTTTCCTAATGATGAAAATAGTGACTGGGGAAAACACACTAGTACCATATGCTGCTTGTCTTTCTTGGGTCTCAGTGTGCATGGAGATTTAGGGATTTCTGGCACTATCTCGGTACTTTCTAGGGCTTCTCCTACTGTTATAGCCTATGCGGCCTCCTCAATGGTTATTGCTCCAGTATCCATGACTTCTTCGGGTACTTCCATCATTCTCTTTAGAAGCTCCTGCATTTCCTTTGGCAATGTTTCAAACTCTGAGCTTGCTCTCAAAGTCACAAAGTTTGAAAGGTCCATACACAGTTGATAGCTCAATAGCTTAGTTCTCAAAATGGAAAGTTTTGTTCATTGGACAACCACTTGTAATTTATAGTGCCTTTTGAATTTGAATTCGATCGTTCCTCCCTCTTTTGGTCTATTAATGCTCCCATGGTGGCAGGTTTTCCCAAATCTAGCCAATAAAGTTTGTCTTAAATGCATGTTGCCCACTCCATTTGGTCTCAAACCAAGCATCACATCGTTAATAGTGACTGTAACAGTCACTTTCTAGCCAACCCACATGGCAGCGCAACTACCCCCGCGCTGTTGCGGACCCTGTGACACTTCGCTACTGCATGTAGTCTTGACATCGCGCAGCTCCTAGGCAGAGTAGTTTATAGTTCCTCGTGTCCTTTCAGCTGCCTAGAGCATTAAGACTGTGCTTCCTGTGGCTAATCAGATGGCTGGGCCACCTGTGTATATCTTCAAAAGACTGCCATTAACTTATCCTAGGAAGAGTTCTCCATTTAATTTTACCAAACGCACCGCACCACCATCTGT